>CALSCE010000016.1:1592743-1634158 GCA_943593645.1 Bovichtus variegatus | reverse complement strand
AGACTTTTTAAAAACATCTGGATGAAAAAACAAAAATAAATTATGATTTTTAAACCTGTTTCCCAAGTTGTGCCTTTTTCACCTAAAACACAAACAGAGATGGCACCTGTATGTCCTTGCTTTAATTTATTTAATATGAACCAAATTTCAACATTTCACTGAGTAATATTTGTCTTTCTTGATGTTGCATTTTCTTACAAAATATTGGGTTAACATTTTTAGATGGCATATTCAACTTCAGGCGGGAAAAAAACATTCTTGAGATTTGAATATTTTTTCATCCCCAAGGTTATAAAAGTCTTTGAAGATTCTGCAGATAACCTCAGCACAGCTGAAAGAGTTGTTAAACGACATCAGCGGGCATTTTATTTAAAACATTTTTGGGCAGAGAAACAGATGTTTAGCTCTGTGACTCGAATGTGAGGATAATACACAGGAGGCACAAACCTGCGCGCTGCTCGAACAGCACACAGGTCCTTTTGTGTTTAGAGGCCATGACGCTAATTGTGCTAATCGTGGCACAACAAGCATGTCCAACAGCTGGCGGGAGAAAAAATGTCTGCTCGTATCCTCTGAAGGCACTGAGGGAGCGATAGGTAGCGACACCTCTGTGTGTCAGCCGTCTGGGAGACAGATTGTGATAGATGCTGTCTGGCATCAGGTATCTCCATCTCTTTTGTCCGTCCGCTGTCGCATCTTAAGACGGATTGGCCAAAGGGCTGTTTGACAGGCGGCTCGACGGGTCTCCCAGTGGGCAGGAGTGATGGACGAGGCCGAACAGGATGCAGCGTCTTCCTGCGCTTCTCGTTTCTGTTCCTGCCCACTGGGGTGCCCCCGCCTGTCTAATCACTCAGGGACGTCCCTGTCCCTGCCACGCGCTCCCCAGTGAGGGAAGTGGTGGCCAAAGAGGGCTCGCATCAGCCCGGCGACACAATGGCCAGCGTGCCTGACACTTGATGTGGTGGAAGGCTGAGAGGAGTGATGGGCTAATGATGTACTTACAAACTGTGTGGCAGAGGAAGTCCATCACAGCAGGAACGGAGGCCCACGTCACGAGGAGAGCAGGAAGAGAAAAAAGAGAGAGAGAGAGGTCTTGACTTGTGAGATCTTGGTGTCCTGACCCGTCTTCACTTTTAGGCAACTCCACGCTTTTTAAACCAGGCCGTTTGAAGTGCATATCTCTGAAATCACCTGATCCCAACAAACATTTGGTTGGAACAGGAAACACTTAAGTCCTCCCAGGATGAAGAGTAATCCCTTCAGTCCTGGTCAAACATGTGATTTTAGAGCCTGGCGTTTGGTACACTTAACATGACTTCTGTTGAGCACAGTGAGGACATGACAAATGCAGATCAACTATTAAAACTCCTGGTTTTAAAGACCTCATGTGTGCTCGTGAGTCTAGGCATCTCTGTACGTTCTCTACGAAATGCATCCACCTCTGCAGAACAGGGAAAGGCTGAGGGCTAAAGGGAACATCAAAGAGGCCTGAGGGGGACTTAGCACCTTCCCAGGGACACAACCAGCATTGTTCTACAATTAATCCCAGCCTGCTCTATTACTTTCAGATTATCTTTAAGTGGGTGAAGTCTTTGTGCGGCATTAAGACTCTCCTTAATCCCCCCCACATCTCCCTACACTTCAATGGCGGCCATGCTATCTTGTCCGTGTGGGGATGGCAGAGGCTTAGGGCCACTCTTAGAAGGTGGTCTGCCATGGCCACGGGACAGTGTGAGAACTGTGACACAGGGGAGGGACAACAAACATGAGCTCAAATCTCTTAAGCGCACAGGGAGACAAATAAAAGGATTTGGGTTGTCAGGGGGGCACAGGAGCTAAAAAGCTATCTTTCATAATCCTTTTGATAGTGGACCTTTGAAATGCATGATCTGGATGTTTTAACACAGGGTTCTCAGAATACTATTAAGGGAAAAGTCCCGGCAGAATGAGCTTGTGAAAGTTATACAAGCAAAACACGGCAAGTCTGAGAGTATCGCATTCTGCGCTGCACAATCGCAGATGAAAGATCGAGAAACATGGAGATTATGTGGTCCGTTTTAATGCACGTCGCAAGTTAGCTTTCCAACGGGTTACAGTAGGTGTTCACATTTATCACGCAATGATGAAACTTACCCCCTGAGAACGATGGTCATGGTCACAGTGTGTCAAAATGAGAAAAGAAGAAGTCAGACAAAAATCAATAAACATACAACACAATTTTAGGATCTGATAATAACTTCACCACTACATGCAACATGTTACATACAGTCTGGAGTTGATTTTTCTCAAATACTCACTGAGGTGAAGTCCTGGTTCGAAGCCCCCCCAGAAAAAAAAAAGACAGAAAAGCGTGCGTTAGCGAAACCATGTATCCAAACACAAACCAGTTTTGAGTTTTTATAGAAAAGGTGTTTTGTTTATTGCAATTTGGATCTGACGTGCGTAGTTTTGGTTATTAATTCTGTCCGTTTTTATATATAACGTTGCACCTACCAAGGTGAACGCTGAGATCTGAGCACAGGGCAAAATCTCTAAAAACCAAGTCCAACGGGGTCAGAAACTATGGGACACGGAGTTGGTGGAAAGTATCCCCTTTTTTTTTTTTTTTTTTAAAAGTCCCATTACACCAAGTCTGTTTACATGAAGATTAGGCAAATTAGACCAATGACACATATAAAAAAAAAAAAACGACTGTGAACAAATTAAATTTTCACACACGAGGAAACAAAAACACAGACTCAACATCATGTTGTTCTTTGTATGTACTGTTGCGTGACGCTGGTGTTTGAATGGATGTAATGAATGGATGAAAGGAGAATGAAAGCTCCTCCTCCACAGTGGCGACGACCTGTTGAGTGTTTGACGGCTATTTCATTCAGTTTACCGGGAAATGATAAGTAAAACTTTTTATTTCTCTCTTGTTCACTCACTTTCCCTCTCATCGCTGCTCCCTCTCTTATTCACTGTCTAGCTTTCTCCATCGTCAGGATTCTCTGTCTTGCTCTTTTTTTTAAACTAGTCGGGGAGAAAAGCCAACAACAGAAACAGGTTTTTTTTTACTGTCAATAAACATCACTAGAAATGTGATCCTGACACTAGAGACGCGCGGTACTTCCTTATTCTGCGAATGAAGTTGTACTCGAGTTGTATTTGACCTATTAGCGCTCAGTACTGGGAACTCCACCTTTTAATACTTTGTGACGCATCAGAAGCCACTGTCCCCTGGAGTCAGGAATTTCTTAGCACTTAAAGCTTTAGTAGAGGAACTAATTGTCCTTTTGATCCTTCGGTAGAAATGGCCTAAACTTGTAGCGAAGCCAACAGCCAACCGGTTTATTAGGAGGTTAAACTGAATGTGAACGCTTCCGACACGTCAGTAAAAATCACTTGTACAGAAAGCTGCGTGCACCCGTAATCACTGGGAGGTATCGCAGGCTAAAGTTGAGCCATAACTTAAACTTAACTTAAGTCGGTCTGTGAACTGTGATGGATGTGGGCTTTACAATGTTGTTTAATGAGTTTTTTTTTTTTTTTTTTTAAAACGTTGCAGTGGATAAACTTCTGTAGGAATTCATTAAAAATGACGTTTGTTTTCATACAACTTGTGCCCTGTTTAAGGAGGGAACAACTTCATTCTTTACTAAACTAAATAATCAAAATTTATTGTCGAATAGAGATGAAAGAGCAAAGAAACGCGGCGGGTTGATTTAACGAGCTTTGACAAGCATTTTTCTCTTTGCTGGAGTTTTAAAGGTTTTTTTCAAGGACATTTTTATGTGTATTTCACAGTTGACAAGCGAGCAAGGCCATAGAGAATTAGCCTCATGTCTCTGACCCTCGTCGTGCAGGTAATGGCCGTCCCTCGAGAGACATGGGACTTATGGGTAATCGTTTTACTTGTTGTTTTCTCCAAATAAGAGGGCTGGCCTTAAGTGCTTGTTTAAAACCCTCTGAGCATTGGACTGCTTGTGTTTCTTGCCCCGTCTGACTTGTGGTAGCGATATCGCCACATTCCCAGATGTTATTACAGACGGACGGCCCAAAATATGAAAATGAAATCCAATATAGTGCGTTACCTTCTTGTTTGCCAGCGAGGGGTCCTGTCTGAGCAGCTGAGAGAGGTCAGGGACTCGAGCACCTGCAGCGGAGTAGATCCACTCCTTCTCTATCGGATCCAGCTATCACAGAGAGAGGGGAGCGGGAGCTCAGATGTGCACACACACACACACACACACACACACACACACACACACACACACACACACACACACACACACACACACACACACACACACCCTACTGTCCACATCCTGTTGTAGACTCTATTGATCGTGCTGAAGCTACAAACCTCTAATCCATTTCCCTCCAAATGACTGAGTCACAGCCAACCGACACACAGTGGGAGACGCCCGTGATCACACTGCACATAGTTCAGCAGCAGTTTATACTCTTACTTCCGTTATTGGTTCACAGCAGAGCTGGGACCAAGTCATGGTTTTTGCAAATCACTCGTAAGTCTCAAGTCCTTGCACTCAATAAAAGACGCATAGTGTTGTATGCAAACAAAATAATCTTTTGGTATCATTTTTTTTCCCGACTGCCGTTCAGTAACGCTAGTTCTTCACGTTAGTAGGTTCTGGAAATAACGTACTTTTTGCTTGGGGTTAGGTATCTAGTATTTTCGAGTCAAAAGGCTCAAGTCGGAGTAAAGTCACGAGTCATTGGTGTTTAAGTCCAAGTTGAGTCTAAAGTCATCAAATTTGTGACTGGAGTCTCACTCGATTCCACAGCTCTGGTTAAAAGGGAACAAGTAGCGACACCAGGGGGAGAGTGGATTTCCAAGACCAAACCCTAACGACCATATATTTAAATGTTTTACCTCTTAACTCCTTTTACCATTTTGGAATAAGAAAACCATTAAAAAACCATAGGAAGAAGAAGGAAAATGACTCACAGCGACCGCAGCGGAGCCCATACTTCCCGTACTCTCCTCGTCTTGCTCTGATTCGGACTGAAAGACAGAAAACGCACATTTGTTACTCAGCCGTAGAAAACGTTAACTGTACGGTATCGGTCATAATGTACTGTATCAGACCGACAGTCACACAACATGATCCAGCATCACAGGATACACATACACACCCGTTACATCCACTTTCAGACACTGGTCACACTGCTGTGATGTTTCCCAGCTGACGAGACGTGACCAAAGGGTGTCAGACAGATAGAGGGTTAATGAGGCAGCGAGACAAAGGTGCCGGGTTCACACATAAGGGGTAATGAATAACAATCCAATTAACAATTAAGCAAAAAAAACAACACGCCTACAGTCAGGCCATGTGTTTTTGTCACCATTTCAATCTCAAGGGGTCAATAGAAAAAGAAAAAGAAGTATAGAGACAGCTGTCTAGCAGTGTATAAAATTGTCACTTTGGCTGATTTATGTGAAAGGAGGAGAGTTTTTTTTGTTTTTTTTCCCTCCTCCTTGACTTGATTGCAAATTGTTCTCAGATCACACAGAGACATGATGTTAAAACACTCGGGCCTTTCAAGTCGCACGTCAGCGTGCTGAACATGAAAAGTGGAGGATTGTATTTATCCAGCCGATTCCACTCTGGCACATGCTCTTTTTTTTTGCCGGACACCAATAATAACAGCCAGAGACCAAATGTCGTTGGGTATGAAGGGAAAGACTGAAGTTACAAGAACTACTTCCAGCACTTTGATTTTTTTTTTTTCCCCCATAAATTGTATTTTAGGGCTGCGACTACTATTTTCATTATCGATTCCTCTGTTGATTCTTTTTTCGGCTATTCGTCTGCCCTTTAAATTGTCAGAAAAAACTTTGCACATCCCAATTTTCCAGAGCTCAAGGTGACGTCTTCAAGGTTTTCTCCGACCGATACATATTCAATTTACAATGATTTATAAAACAGAGAAACTAGAACCAACAAAAACTAAAACCATGAATCAATTATCAAAACAATTATTACAGAAATTACTTTTGTGTCAGTCCATTTATTGATTAATAGACTAATTGTTACAGTCCTGGTTGTTAAATCTTGTGCTGGACACTGTGGAGCCTGGGGAGGAGCAAAGTGAAGAGAAACTGTATTTAAACAGCCAAAACTAATTTGAAGAGACTCTTCAAAGTGATGGCGGGCCTCAGCTGACCACCAGTAGGAAGACGTCAGTAATGACATTTCACACAGATAATTCTCCTCGTGTTGTTTACCCACAATTGGGTCAAGTCAGGTTAATAGTGTTGGATATTTAAAAAAGAGTCTTCAGCCACTCTAGCAGCTCTGTGATGCTGTACTGAGCTAAATGCTAACTTCAGCATGCTAACAATGCTAAAATACAGATTTTTAGCTTTTAAGCATGCTAATATTTTCTAATTAGCATGTTAGCATGAGGCTGATGGGGATGTCATCAGTTTTGCAAGTATTTGGTCATAATCTTGGAGCAGTATAAGTAAATACATTTAAAATATGACCTGATGATGGCTAAAAGTTCACCAAAATTATTACAATTTATTCCGAAAAGGATATGAATATATATAATATATAACATTTCATGGGAATATTTTTTTTTAAAAGACATTTCTGTAATTTATTTTTTTTTGTATCCCTGTTGGCCACAATAACAATAACCAAAATGAATTGATCTGAAATGCTTACCGCCCACGTTTTTTAAAAGTAGCTGTTAAAAATGTTGTAGTTTGTCCTTATCAGGGAACTGAAGCTGTAGTTAAATTCATGTCAGTTACACTGGATCTGAAACGGTAGCAGCTTGAAAAAAACAAAATGTCCCGAAAACAAAACGTAGAAACTTTCCCAACCACTCCTGTGATCATGTGATCTACCATGTGTACCGTCTGTTCGCCTTTTCTCCACCTAGTTTGAGAAATGCAACAGCGCGATATCTTTTTTTTTTTCTACATTAACACACCATATAAAGAAACATTTTTTAATAAGGACACCTAAAATGTGTTTTTCTTTTCTTTTTTTTTTTAAAGAACTGACAGATCTGTATCGAGCATGAGACATTTTTCTGTCCCAAACTCAACTTGTGCTCTCTTTCTGTCTGTCTATGTAATAGAGAAAACCTTTTTTGAAACATCTTTTGCATTTATGTACCGCATAACTTTACGTACTTACGTGCCGATACCGATATATCGGTTGAGCTCTAATTGGAATCCATTGTCTCTAATCTATTACAAGAGTTCATCTGCTCCTGAGAGACATCCTGCATTTGGGCGCATGATATTATGTATAACATTTATTTCCTTTCAAGTGTTGGGAGAATAACAGCCAAGCTAACAGCCTCAGGTGTGTGATTAAGAATAGTGTATAAAACCAGCCAGGTAGCTTCAGTAATGTGAAACGACTGTCAACACCGGGTGTCCTTAATACAAAATTCAATGGTGTGACTAATACCTTAAGCAAACACACTTAATCTGATTGCTGGTGCTATATTAACACACTTCAACATATTTCATCTGTCTATTGTGGAGGCCATCAAGGAAAGCCACATATCTTTCTCTGGGATGAATCTCAATCTCTTTAATGGGCACAAATGATTATTATCTTTCTAATGAGTTCCAACATGTTGCTGCTTAACATAATAACAGAGAGCTTAATTTAAATGCAGATGTTCCCCCCCTGTCTCCCCCAATGGGTCCTCCTCCCACTCAGATTCAACATACTATAGGTTACAAATCTGGGTAATTTACTTGGCACCACCTGGTGGGTAAAGGAGGAACCACTAGAGTGACATGGAAGTCAGTGTCCTTCGTGTGGGCGTGTACAGTGAAATGTAACAAAACAAATTGAAATAAAACGTTTGTTATCCGAATGTCTTTTAAGAATTGAGAGGGGAAATTAACTATGAAATCTAAATCATAAAGGTTTAAGTGAAAAAGAAGACATTCAAACAGTGGTAATGGTGAAGTATATGGCTTCAGTAGCAGTGAAAACAAAGTGAAGCCATTTAGTTTCTAAATATAAATATAATGGTAATGTATTGCGTCAGGCGATTTCAACACCTCGTGTATGTTTTGACTGAGTGACTAGATACTAAAACAGTGTGTTATTTGTTCATTCATTAATATCGAATTTTATATACATTTTAATATGAACTCACAGGCATAAGTCCAACAGCTATCGTACCTCACAGTCCATATACAGTTTGACAGCTTCCTAGATCCTGCCAGGAATAAAACTGTAATGGTGATTATTAAAGTAGGTCATTGGTTTACCGTTCCCCCCGCTGTGCCTCTCAGATAACCTCAAATACTCCTCATGTTGCAAATGTGTTCTTTGAATGGAATTTGAAGTGGATGTTACTTAATACTATTCATTATATAAAAATAGATGTCGTCACAATATTAATTAAATACAATCAGAGAATTGTCTCTTTAGGCTTATTCTTTCCCCTTTTTTTCAGTAGGTTTGGTCAAGTTTGTATTAATATTGCCACCATATGGAGTGGCAGACACTGGACATTTAAATAATATGTCGACAATATGTCGAAGTTGCAATAATGACTCATAAAGACGCACGAGTCACAAACACAGCATGCTATGACTATAACTTATCACAAATACTGTCTTCATATCTGTACTGTGCTTTGATGGCTATGATGACTATTATCGATGTGAACTTTGAGATAAGAGCAAAATTCTAATCAAAATTGTGACCAATTCTGACCAAATTGTGTCGTTAATTTTCTGTGGAACAACGAATCGACTTGACGCTTCAGCTCAGCATCATATTTCTGCCTCTTTGATGGGCTTGTTTGGCCAGAAAAGGAGTGATATAGCTTAAAGGCCCTGACACACCAAACACACGTCAAAGAACTAGTGGTGACGGAGACTGCTGCGTCGCCTCACGTTGCAAAGCGTGGCCAAAAAGTCGCATTTGAACACACCGCAAAGACTACAGCCAACGGTGAACTAGCACGTATGCTCTGCGCCTGCTGGGGGGAAAAAACTCTCCACAACAGCAGGCGGCGGCAATCAGTATTCATCATTAGAAAAGGGAAAGCGGAAGACCTATGACTGTAAATATACAAGCCGTTAAGAGACACATCTTCTCGTGCACTGATTCGCTTAAGCTGCACAGCCAATCGGAGTGTTTTATTTTTCCGACAGTCTCTGCCGCCGATGCAACATGATGAATCGGCGGCGGAGACTGTCAGCCCGACCTTGACCGACAGCCGATAATCGGCTTGGTGTGTCACGGCCTTAACACTTAAATGAAATACATGTACATACACATGGTGCTCAGTACACAGAATTAACACAATGCAATACATACTCGGCAAGGCAGTACCGGCCCAATATTCAAGCACTGCCTCTCAATCAAGCCAAATTGTCACCTTTGACCCCGAGTCTTTGTCCAGCTCATCATCCCCGTTGCTTTGTGCAGACGGTTCCTGGATTTTGATGACGGGAAGTTGTAGGAGAGCGTTCTGCGTGAAGGCTGTTCCTGTCTGTTGGTCCTACAGGAGAACACACATTATGTGCTACAAACACAAACTTTCTCTGATCGTGTGATCTGAGGCCAAACATTTCACTGTGTTAACAGAAAGCGTCAACACTTTGCTTGCTCTTTTTTCCCCTGCATCATCTGGGTGTGGATAAATGTTTGTTTTATTGCCTGTTTGAGCAAATAATGTGTCGGTACATTAAACCAGCACCATAAAATACATTAATCTTTCAAATCTATGATTAAATGCTCAAGTTTATCACAGGAACAATATGTAAAAGTACTTCCAGGGGATTATTGTGCCTTTAAAACTGGCATATAGTGTTTTATTTTTTTCTCACAACAGTCGAGTGCTGCTATGCATTAGTTTTAAACAGCTCCGCCCTTTATGTAAAGACATAAGTCCTTTGACCTTCCCTTTCTTTTCATAGTGGCAAACTTAGATTTGCCCCAGTAACAGTATTCCTCTGTGTAAACTGCCATTAAATGCTGACACTTGGCAGTATAGAGAAAAGGCAGAGGAGACTAACACTGCTGGTCCTGTTTAGAAATAAATGTGTCATTCACATAAAGAGTAAACACTGTGCTGGATTGATGGCAGATTCAGCAATTTGCATTTTTAGCATCCAGAGTTGTTGCTGAATCATACCAGCTTGTCCCACGGTGTTTTTTGTTTTCACGAATAGATTAGACTAGAATAAATTCACCTCTGCAGCACTGTCGGGCTCCCCACATGACATCGGCTCATCCTGTTGTTCCTTCTGGAGAGGAGAAGAAGTCGAGGCGTCCGTCTCGTCCCACTGTACAGTGGCCTGAGCTCTGGCCGGGCTCGACCGTCTCTGTGCGTCCCCGTCCGTCCCGCGATGTTTGGTGTCTCGCTCCTGCAGCATTTGCCTGTATTTCTTCTTTAGGACAAGATACTTGTCACCCTGCGGCAAACGGAGTCGATTAGCACAATATTTATTTGAAAAGACGAAAAAAAAGTCCACAGTAAAAACAGTCATGTGGGTTGTACAATAACTTGTGTTGTTTATATGTTTCTTGTCGTAGTTAAACTTTGGAAATGGAACATTATTGGCATATTCAGTTTTTTTTCTGTAATGATAGGAAAGGAATAGATGTCCTTTTTAAAGAATTTCTAAGTAAGCAATTGAACCTTTTTTGTGGAAAAGCTTATCTTCCTTTTTTTATATATAAAGATACTGCTGTACCTCACATCTCTAATGCCCTTTTAAATCCAATTCTTCAGGGACCAGATCACAAGTCAGGCTAGTTACTTTGCACATGAATTGAGGTAGGAGCAGTTTCAGGCTTCAATAGAACATACTGTTCATTAATTTTGTCAATATGTGAAACTACGTAATAGAACATAGTTTCAGGGAAAATGAAAACTGCAGCTGTAGTCCCTTGGGGGAAGCCAGTGGGTACAAACGGTTCTGTAAAACTCCTTGTTAAGTCATGATAGTTTAACTGGAACCTTTTAATAGCAGCGAAACGTTTTCCTGTTTATGCCACAGTTTTGACGTATGAATACAGAATACATGGGAACAGAGCTTTTTCCACAAAAGGTAAAAATATTTTAATAGTTTACTCACATTCTCTGACTTCACCACGGCGATTCGGTCAATGATGAGCTTGAATTCCTCTCTGTATTTAGCTGCAGGGAAAAATATTTGCGGTGAAAACTAAATATAGCTTCTAATTTCCTGCAGTTAGTAAAACATAGGTGGTTCCAACACTAGACATTGTCAAATGAAGGCGAAAAAAAAAAAATGCACAAACTCAGCTTGTTGATAAAAAAGAGCTTGAATTAAGTTTCATTTAATACCACAGTGAATATTTCCAGATGCAGATGGCTCTAGAATATAATGGTGTCTGTTTACAATTGATGTGTGGATGGGGAGCTATAAGTCTGCAGGATGACTTGCTCATTTGTATTTCTGAGGCAGTAAGAGGAAGGAGGTCTGCTTCAATTCACTTCTGGCTGACCAAGCAAGAAGCAGCTTGCATTGCAAAGAAACGGTTGCCTCAATGAAAACACTGCAAGCCAGGCTAGAGAGGAAAGAGGCTCCTGCAAAGATCTAAACAGATCACATCCCTAAAGGCAAAAAACCTGAGTCACTTAAGACCTGCAGTAAATATTTCCTGTGGGAACCAAACAAACTACCACTGACGAGCTGATGGATCTCATCAGATTAAGCTATGTTCCTTTTCGTTTACAACAGTGAGCAGATATGTGCAGAATGTGTGATTGGAGGAAGCCGGGTCGGTTAAACAAGGGAGGAATTTTTCCAGGCGTAGGTATTCCATTCATGCTTAGGTGTAGATGGGCATGCGACTCGGGGACAATTGAAGTGTTTCCTTTTCCTGATATGGACGGAAAGAACATTTGTAGTGAGATAGTTCCACCGCTCACGTTCAACAACAGGAAACCGGCCACTTGCATCTGTCTCAACAAAAGAATTCCATGCTCACCAAAGTGAGTAACATGGCATACATGCTAGTTATTTATTAGCCAAAGGTCTGCACAAACAAGCACCACACACACACACACACACACACACACACACACACACACACACACACACACACACACACACACACTCTGCACCCGCTACACTTTCAACCGTGCCCCAGTTTTCCGATCTGATGAAAAAGCAACCCCATTAGAGGTCTACATGCAGTCATGCATGTGGACTTAATTATGATTAAAACACTATCATCACAATTACCACATGGAAATCTGCAACCACATGCTAGGACAGACTTCAAATGTCTGGGAAGCACTTTTCTAATTGGACAGACATGTCAGATGGCAGAGTATCAAGGCAGCTCTCTAAACCTCTGTCAACAACTGCAGCGCTGACATGGCATCTGGACAGTACTTGCTGCCAATGGCAACACAAGGTCACGTTGGATAATCATTTAGGGAGGTTAAAATATGTTCGTGTCAGGTGGTGCCAAAGGTAAAGGTACAGTTGAATGGATAGATGATGATGATGAATCATTACAAGCTTGTTATTTGTCTTCTGGGCGAGAGATATTTTGCAATTAAACTGCAGATAGTTCTGTCATTAGCCAGAGATGTGCGCTTTGTTTTAAAGGGTTTCAATGGGAGCATGTCTATTTTAGGTAGACCTAGATAAAACTAATGCAAGCTAATACAGCACTGCTATAAATCCTGTCCATTCCACTAGGAAATGTAACTTTTGAAGGAATAAATGACACAATCTTCCTGTTGTGTTAAATGTATAAGTGATAAAGTGCAATATTGCTCATCTCATGCCCGCTGTTACAGCCTTACTTGGTCTGGTGTGACCAATAGCTTCTGGTGGCTACTCCTGATGAGGTACACTTGTTTACTTTTTGCTTTATCTTTGTGATAAATCATTGAAATGGTAATCTGTGCGGTGTAGTGGGACAGTAATGTAGTAAAGTAAGTGGAGAAAAGTCTGCAAACACAGGAAGTTACAAAGCAATATTACCGACAGTCTAAAACCCAACATTTACTATAATGTAAGAACAAGAAAGTCATCAAATGATCACATTTAAGAAACCTGTAACCATCAAAAATTATGACTTTTTTGTTTTTAAAATGACTTAAACAATAAATCAATAATCAAAATGGCTGCCAAGTGATTTTCTGTCCATTAACTAATTGACTATTTGTTGCAGCTCTAGCTAACCCCCACAAATGATTGGACATATCAGAATCAGCTTTATTGGCCAAATATGTGCAATGACAAGGAATTCAACTCTGTTTTTGTTGCCCTCAAATTTACACAGAAATAAACATACAGCTAAAAATCACAACAAAGACCAAGTAAGTCAGTAACAGCAACACTCCTGAGTGCACTAGCAGAGCAATACTGCATTTTTTCCTTTTTTCCCCCTTTTTTTTAAATTCAACTTGTACCAGGAAGAATGTGTTATTTCTTCTTTTTAAAAGGAGGTGGTCAGGATTTATTACAGTGCTGTCGGACTGCATCAGCTAGGTGTATACACCCTGGAACATTTGTCTAAAAACAAAACAAAAGCCACATTTTGGTGTCAGCTATGATTCATTACAGTTGCATAATCATGTGCAGACCTACAGTCAGTGGGTGGAGAAGAACAGCAGAGAGCCACACAGTCGATACTGCTGAGATAATCTCTACAATAGTGTGTGTGTGTGTGGGGGAGTGAATTTGTAATTATTCCTCATTTTGCTGAGGCACCACAGCTGTGTCTGATGAGCCACTGGGCCTTCACGTGACACTGCATGGTGACATGTGTGCTGGTGATGGGTCGGTGCAGGTCCTGCGTTCAGTTACCAGGCAGCTACAACCGGCCTGGCGGGAGGAAATGACACAATTCCTGCTGAAACTGTAGATGTTTGGAGGGACTTTTAATGCAAACCAGATGTCTGTTTTACAACGGCAGAAACAATGAAAGGACATTTAAAAAAAAAAAACTTAAAAAAAACTTAAAAAAAACAGTTTGTTTTAGCAGACTGGTGGATGTTGCGTTCAAAGAAATGAATCATATTAGCCCGAATGAATTAAAGTGGGGTGAGTTGATGTGCGTGTCGAGCTGCAGCCCGCCGATGCCGCGAGACCGCGCCGCGTTTCCCCAACCGTTTGTTTTTTCGGGTTAATATTTTTCATCTTTCTGAATCCATGAGACAACGACTCGCTACTTACCACGTAACTGCAAGTCACTGTGGCCAATAAAGGGCTTAAATGTCTTCAGTAAATCTGCATTTTTGACTCTGCCTGAGCTGCCTCCGGTGGAGTAGAAATAATCCAGCAGCGACTCCTCGCTCACATCACTCATCTCAGCTCAGTGTTTATAACGCCTCTGTAGCGGACGAGTTTCTGTTCAAAAAACACTTTTCTATTCTCTCGGTATACATTTGTTTTCACTCAGCCATGATGCAGTCCTCTTGGCTAATTTGTTGTAGTACATATCTAAACTTCACTCCACCCAAACGAGCTGCCCCTGCTGCGCCTCCTCCTGTTAACCCTTTAAAGACACCACCATTGTTTTTCACACTTCATCCCTCGTGCGTTAGGGAAGCTGCTACAGTCTTTGTTTGTTTTCCCGCTTCCAGTACACCCCTTATTACCTTTTTGTTAAAATGCACAAGGCCGTGCCTAAAGCGGGTGCGTGTTATACTCCTTAGTGCAGGTGGTCGTCACAATACTACCGCTTTTAAAACTGCACAGCTCTTCCATTTTAACTCTTTTTTTCACAGTAATTGTCCTATTCTTGTTGTATTTCCTTTTTTTGTATATTTAGATTTTTTTGTACACATTTTTTTTTAATTAATAGTTTTTACAATCGTTTAAAAAAATATATATTCCACGTTGTAATTTCTCTTACTTTGCCTATGCGCCATTATACACTAAAGCAAATTCCTTGTATGTGAAAACCTACTTGGCAATCAACTGATTTCAGATTCAGACTCTGATCGTGAACGTCTCATATTCACGTACTACTCCAACAGAGCAATGTTATGGTAGTATGCCTATTTATATAGTTTTCTTCTCTAATATATCCAATGGATGAGCAAGTACTCACAATGTTTACTTAAGTAAAAGTACTAATACCACAGTGTAGAAATACTCTGTTAAAAGTCCTTCGTTCAAAAAAAGTACAAAAGTATTCGCATCGAACTACTTTAAAGTACCCAAAGTAAAATGGCCCATTTCAGGATAATGCATATTATTAAATAATGATTATTGATCCATTAATGTGTACATCACTTTAATGTTGCAGCTGGTAAATGTGGGGCATGTTTTTTTTTTTTTTTTTACTATATAGGCTATACTGCCAGTTAGCTTGTACATTTCCCCCAGGGATCAATAAAGTCTGATCTTGATCTATAATAATACATCATCATTTATTTGTTGATTTATATGTTGTATTATTATTATCTGAATCTGCAAGTAAATAGTAACTAAAGCTGTCAAATAAATGTAGTGGAGTAAAAAGTACAATATCTGTCTCCAAATTGTAGAGAAAGTAGCATTAAGTGGAAATAGTAAAGTATAGTACAAGTACCTTAAATCTGTACTTAAGTACAGGGCTTGAGTAAATTGACTAAATCACTTTCCTCCTACACATAATTTTTATCAGAGTGCGTTTATGGTTCGCTTCAGTGTTGATACTTTATGGATGTCACATAGGACGGAAGTCATGTTTGCATGAGGGAGAAACGTATTTGTATTTGTCAGGTGTGTTCAGACCAACATTTTCAACTGTGTGAAAAAACTCGACTAGCCAGAGCGAGGGTGATCCTGAAAAAAAATGTGCATGCAAACTTTCTTGTGAGATTCTCTTGTACCACAAAGCAACACTTTTGGCATCTTATTAATCGTTCAAGCCATTTTGATGCTTTTTTTTTTTTTTTTACTCAAAGGAATATCTTGGACTGTTGGTGGGATAAAACAATATATTTGAAGATGTCCCCTTGGAGCTTGTGATTAACATCAAATAGACCAAACAAGTAATTGATTAATTGGGGAAATAATCTTTTGCTGCAGCCGTAGCGCAAATCTTCTGTGTGGCTCGCGATCATTAAAACGGGATTAAAGTCTTGTCATCGTGATAACTCTGAAAAACCTTGACTAGAAGCATTTATTGCAACTTCTTCTTGTTATGTCTAGTTGGCTAAATTGCATATATATAGTGAAGGATTTGGCACATGACCCCATTTTTTATTTAAAAACATTTTATTTTTATTTTAGACGTTAAGATCTGGTAACCACAGTTGCCATGTTTTGGTTAAAGTGCAGATGTTCGACATGTGATTGTCGCTCAACGTTGCAAATTAAGAAAACACATGCAAACAGACACAATACAAGCAACTGAAGAAACATCGTCACCAATTGTACTACACACAAAAACATCAACACACGCGCGGCATTATATAAAAAAAAAAATGTTTTTAAATAAAGAATTCCACAACAGAATGGAAACTGTGTTCAAGGGACACAAAAAGTGACGCACACTGCTGGGACACGCTTGTTGTGTTGTGGGACACGCATGTTTTGTGGTTTATGAAGTTATTGACGTCGGCTATCAGTTATTGTGAGCCCATGATTCAGATATTATAATAATGAGCAAAAAACAATTACCTAAAATGCAAGGGTTTTTTTTGGCTTATTTTAACATTGTGATGCCATGGTTCAGATAGTATTGCATGTATCTGCTGTTAACCTACAGCATTAGCACTTTGCTTATTATTATAATATCTGAATCATGGGATCACAAATAACTGATAGCCGACTTCAATAACTTCATAAATCCCAAAACATGGCAACAAGTGTGTCCCAGCAGTGTGCGTCACTTTTTGTGTACCCTGGAAACAGTTTCCCTTCTTTTGTGAACTTCTTTATTTGAAGCGGATTTAAAAAAAAAAAAAAAAAAAAACAGGTTGCCCACGTTTCGTCAAATCCGTGTTTTCGTGTGTTTTCGTGTGTCGTCAAATTGATTGAGACGTTTCTTCGTTGCTTGTGTTGTGTCTATTTTCATTTGTTTTCTTAATTTGCAGTGCGTCATCCTCAGGGCCACCGTACGTTTGGATCACAAGTTGTAAACTTGTAAACAGCCCCCGCTCCCTGCTTCTCACACCCCTGTGCACACCAGTGATAATGGTGGAGGGCCAGTCAGTTCAGGTATTAAACACAGGACACATTGTCAAATTAAGGATTTAAGGATCATTTATTGTCATTAAGAAACAGAGGATGGCTTTGTCCCTTATGCAAAACACGTACAAACATGACTGAATAGAAAATAACAATAACAGTAGTAATACATGTGCATTTTTTAAAATTGGCAACAGGAGGAACGGAAACAAACAAAAACAATGGTGAATTCTCTGGGCGGATAATAATCGTTGGCATCTTTAACATAAAAAAACTTGAGGGAAACATTATCCATAATTGACACAAACACAGTCCAGCTCCTCTGGTCCATTAATTGTGTGATTGGGCTGTAAATATTAAATGTGTCAGACTTGCACGTTAATCCTTCTGTCCTCCTCCAGCATAGCTTCTCTATTGAGTGAGTTTCCATTTAATTTAGAAATGGGTGATTTTGTATTCCATGTTTTAGGTTGCTGCTCTAAGACGACAATATTGTAATTACAGTAAGCTTCCTCTAAGCTGATACAATTATTGAGGTGAGGAGTTTGTGTTGTCGCGTGAAAGTGGGACCTTATGCTCTTTCAATTTAGAAAACAACACAACTTTTACCAGGATAAAGACATTTGATCCTTGAGCATATGCCACATCTTTGTGGAATGAATTTATGCCAGAGAGCAGCTGGCAATACATTATCACCTTGATACTACTGTCAGGGAAAAACGGACCAAACAGAGGAAGCATCAGCCGTGATTCATTTTGTCAAGGCGTCCAGACCTGTGGTGGAAGAAGTACTCAGATATTTGAAATACTAAAAGTACCAATATAAAAGTCCTCTATTGCAAGTAAAAGTTCTGGATTTAAAATCCTTCTTAAATAAAAGTACATATTATCAGCTAAATGTACTTTAATTATTAAAAGTGAAAGTAGTCATTCTGAAGAAATTGTGCCTGATATTTTTTTTAAATATATTCCAATACAAGATTGTTAATACTGATGCTCAGATTTAATTTTACCATTTTAGCTGGTAAAGGTGGAACTAAACTACCCAACTATCTAAAATAGATAACTATTTTAGATAGTTGGGTAGTTTAGTCCAGTGGTTCCCAACCTAGGGATCAGGTAACCTCCAAAGGGTCATCAGATGAATCTGAGGGGTCGTGAGATGATCAAGATGGCAAAAAAAACAGACAAAAAACCTAAGGAATATCAAGATTGTTCATTCATGTTAAGTGTTTGTTTAAAAAAAAAAAAGACGAAATTTAGTAATCTGATTTGATTAAGTTTTGGTATTTTTGTGTTGATTATTATTTATTTTTTCATATAATAATAATAATGTTCATGTCTCATGTGATTATTCAGACAAATTAAGTAACAACAAACCAAAAATTTTGGCAAGTTTAACTCATCATCATCATCATCATCATCAGCACCTTTTTAAACAAAGTTACTATATAAACTGCTTTAAAGTAAAAACAAATAACGAAGGTAGATCAAATCCAAAACATAAGATATAAAACAAGATAACCTCATTTAAATAATTACAACAAATACGATCAAAAGAAGCCATACAATAAAAGTGAGCGTTGAGAAGAGATTTGAAAGTGTTAAATGCTTAAATCTGAAGAATGGTGCGTTTCTTCTGAATTCTAAAAATGTGTTAAAATGAGTTCACTAATCACAAACCTTGTGTTGACCATTACCAGTTAAAAAAATAAAAATAAAAATGTTATCTGGTGGCAACACTGAACCCTTTACCTCCCTGTCGCAAAGCGAGTTTTAAACATCCCATATGGATTTCTCTGTAGCTACTTGTCTGCTTAATCAGAATCAGAAATCCTTTATTAGTCCCACAGCGGGGACATTTACATGGTTACAGCAGAAAGGTAAAAAAGGATACAATAAAAACACACGTGAACACTACAATTAAGTGAATGGTTAAGTAGGTAAGTAAAGTGCGAATGCAGTGGTACCGGGCTAAATGCAACAATAGTAACAATGGATAGTAAGTGTAAACATATTGCACAGAGATATTGCACATAGCAGTGTCATTTCACAGTCTGAACTGGTGAGTGTGTGGTGGTCTACCAGGGGACCCTGTTTTTAGGGGTCCATGAGAGCAGAAAAAGGACCAGATGTTCTTGTGCACCATGTGAAGGTCAAAGCCGCCAGTCTAATGGCAGTGCGTGGTTTTGATCGAGGGCAGATGTTTACAGGGTTATCCATTCCATATGGCTGCCACTCGTCCATGGGCCTTTTCACAGCACAGCTCTTGTAAACACGCTTTAGTTTGCTGTTCTCTTTTTTTCTGCCCCTGTAAAACATGTCCTATATCCAATCACCTACTCCCTCTAAAGGGGATGATGTTGATGAATGGGAATGTGTAGTGGTTGTAGTGACCTATAAGCCCCTACTGAGATTACAGGCAGGCAGCCAGGCCTGGCCTGGCCAGGGCACCAGGAAACAGCTAGAGCTTAGAGAGGGATTGTTTGGATAGACAATGGTGTCTACCTGGTTTTAATCCCCGCTCAAAAAGAGTACAGGGGATTGGCAGAGTTTAATAAATGAAAGTGCTCCTATAATCAGGATTTGCCAAAGTGCCCCTTTGTGTTAATCGGACATTTTTTACAGCATGGTTTTTGACATCTGCCACAGCAGGTGGTGTTAACCCCATCTCTGCCCCATCTGCATGCAGTGTACATTTCCACCAGACAAGCGGAGAACTGCACAGGACACACACGTAAACAAAAAGGGAGAGTATGCAAAGGAATATTCATATTTTTTTAAAATGCTATATATCCACACAAATCTGTTTCTCCAAAATGAAGATAAACATTTATTTTAGAACCAGAATTTACAACTTGGGGAAAAAAAGCCTGGTTTTAATGCTCCAGATAGGTAGCGGGTGGCAAAAACATCACATACCTGGAAATAATATATGGGATGTAGCCGACATGCGGCCACAGCTGACTGGCACAACCCCCTTACTTACTTAGTAAAGGCTAATAGAGCACGAATGTGTAATTACTTCATTGCTAAAATAGAAAGCTGCATTTTAATAATTAAAGTCCAGCGTATCAGAGATGAAGCATAATAAAATTGTTTTAAAATCGAGGATTACAACAGTAAATCCCGATGGGCCAGATGTGAGAGCGGGAGGGGCCGTTGCATTCTGGGACCAGATTAAACAGAAAATCCCACAGGACCGCACTGTCTTTTCTCTGCAGTTTAGGGGCTTGTGTGGACTCAACATGCTGTAATCCACCGATTTAGCTGATATAATCACCTGTAAATACACCTTGGCCATGATGTTACTGCGTGCCATCAGGCCCCACTCTGCCCTGCATCACGTCCCACGTGTGTGTTGGACACTTTGTTATGGAGACGGGACAGATTTGAACTTTCTGGGAACCAGAGGCAGACGCTCGGACCAGACAGACAGCTGGACTAGATATGTGATCTGAACGAGTTCCCAGAAACTAAACTGAGCAGATGACTGCTGTTTAATATTAACTCTGAGTAGCCATAAATAATTCTATCGTAAGCGTATTGAAACGGCTCAATATTGAGGTACTTGTATTCTTTGAGTATTTCCATTTTCTGTAACAGCTCTATCATTACGCAGACCTGTGGCTATTTACAGCGACAATAGCACTCATTCATGACATGTACCTGTAAAGTTTACTATTTAATTTTTATAGCAAGCTATACACTGACTTTTTTGTCATACTACATTATGAGTATTTTTTACTTTTATGACATAATATACAATTACTTTTTATGAGATACTATACTATGACTTTTATGACATAATATACAATTACTTTTTATGAGATACTATACTATGACTTTTTATGAAATACTACGTATACTATGACTATTTTATTTCATGATATACTATACGATGACTTTTTTTATTCAACATACTATACTATGACTTCTTAATTTTCTTTCGACATACTATACTATGGCTTTTTTTTTGACATGCTATACTGACTGTTTTACATACAATAATGACTTTTTTATTTTTATTTCGACATACTATACCAAGACTTTTTTCATATTTCTTCAAAATTAGAATATTGTTTGACCTACTAAACTTTTCACTTTTTCCATGTTTTTCGACATACTATGACTTTATTTTTCGACGTACTATACTATAGTTTTCTTCAACATACTATACT
The DNA here is from genome assembly GCA_943593645.1 of Bovichtus variegatus. Lineage (NCBI taxonomy): Eukaryota > Metazoa > Chordata > Actinopteri > Perciformes > Bovichtidae > Bovichtus > Bovichtus variegatus. Next base: position 1,612,855 of record CALSCE010000016.1, on the reverse strand, counting down.
ATGACTTTTTTTAATTTGACATATTCTACTTTTTTGTGTGTTGTTTGACATACTATGACTTTTTTTCGATGTGCTAAACTATGATTTATTCATTTTTTCGACATACTGTACTATGACATTATACAATGACTTATTTACAACCTCTCTGGTGTAATTCTTCTTTACCTTCCTGAGCACATTCACAAACGGCTGTCTGCGTAAAAAAAAAAAAGAGACAAGAGCAGTACCAGTTCATGTTGTTTTAATGCTTAAAGCCATTCAGTCTCAGCCTTTCCCCTCAAATCACTCCATTACAATGGATTAAACCATTAAAAGAGGGATCAAGTATTTTAGCATTTTTATTCTGTAAGACACTTTAACGTCATTCCTGAAAGAGGAAACGCATGAGTTTGGTTCATAGCACATTCATGCCTGGCAAAGAAAAAAATATTAAGACTACATCAACAAAACAATTTACAAATCATGGAAGCAAACAATATAAACAATATATTATATATAAAACATAGCAGGCATAATAAATATTACACATTAACAAAATAAAACGAAAAGTAAACAGAGTTAACCTATTTGTTTTTGGGCAATGTTTGGAATAAGGTTATAAATCACTGATCTGAAATTCTGAACATCAGTGAATGTTAAGTAAATCTCCTGTGTTCAACTGATTCACTCATTACACAATATCAAACTTTTTTGTTCAATCTCTTATTAATGTACACTAACAACATACAGACATTACTCAAGTGTAGACTTTGTTTTTCCTTGGACCACGTTCTTACTTGTGCCCTTGTGTGTGGTTTTAATACAGTTATGTCAAGAGTTCAATGTACACTCGAGCCACGATAGATATATATCTATAGATCTATACACGTATAGGTGTACACCTAGATCCATACACGTTAGATCTATACACGTATAGGTGTACACCTAGATGCGTATATCTATAGATCATGATATTCCTCAAAACGGCTTTAGTCACCCATATTCAGTCATTGTTTTGTTTTTTTTGGAAACTTAACTCATTAGTTCAACCAAGATTAGCAGTGAAGAAGCAGGAATCCTGTCTGCTGAAACATGAACGGCTGTATTGGACCTTTTGGGTGAACTTTTTGTTGGCAATCTACCGGCTACTTCCATTTTTGGGTGTGTTAGCGTATTCACAGGAGATGGGAATCAGTTTTGGTTCAGTCAGGAATCGAGGACCATGTTATCATTCGAACACTAGACATTCAAACACAAACACACACACACTGACAGACACTCACACACACCTGTACATGAGCAGACACAAACAGCAAACAATAAATTCTAATCCATTGTGTGACTGTAAATGTAAATTCACTCCTTAGTGATTCTTTTACTTAACATAGATAACTGTGCAATTTTCTTTAATTTTTTTTTTTTGTTAAAGCAAACCAGGAGTAGTATAAATATTAGGAGGACGTCCTAGGTGCTGTTTTTCTTTTCTTTTTTTTTTTGCCACGTGTAGAGAGCATTTTCAAGACTCAGTGTTCCTCTCTTGGACTCTGGTGACAGAGACGGATAAGATGCAGGATTCAGCTACACTTCCAGTCCGGCTCACACTCCCCCCACAGCCCCGATAATGCTACTTCGGTTGCAAAGTGCAAGCAGTTAATGTCTCTCTGCCTCTCCCTTCCACTCGAGAAATTCGGGAACCAATGCAACAGCAAAGAAAGAAAATGTTCAAAATGCAACAATGCTACGATCAGTGTCCAAAAAAAGCAACCAGAAGGGAGAGGGCAGCAAGAGAGAGTGCATTAGTGTCTCAAGAAATTCAGTCCATCGAAGCAAAACAAGTGTTGTTCCTTATTATGTCCACATGCCACTGATCAGCTGTTTGGAAGAGTGGTTATACCTCCCTAGAAAAAGACACAAAAATACAACATTACTACACATATTCACTAAAGAAAAAAAATCTAGAAGCACATTTAAATGTAATTTTCTTCAAATTAGAGGAATATGTTAAAAGAGAAGATTAATACAGAGCTTCTCATCCAAGTTGGCAAGAAAACCATCCTCAAACTATTGAACAATTCCTTTTAAATGTAGTAAATCTATGAACCGGTATTACGAAAGTGATGACTTACGATGCAGTGAGTGTGGAGTTGAGGACGAGAGTGGTGCGTATCCTATACAGCTGAGCTAGTGTCAGCTTCTTGTGCTGCTGTGCCGGGGGTTTCCTCTTCGTAGGCGACGTTTCCCCCGAATCACCGGTGGCTGTTGACTCTGTTTTCCTTTCTTCGCAGGCAGATGAAGCCGTTTCCCCGTCTGAGCTGTTGCTTTGGGACTCGGTAGCCTCACATGGTCCTGTGGGCGCCGTGTGGCCGTGCCTGGCCTCCGCCCTCCTCAGGGTGGCAGAGAGTTTGTCGGAGGCCCGGCTTAGGCACTCGTCAGGCTGCTCCAGGTCGCTGGAAAACAGCTCCGTGCAGTTCTGTCCCAGCTCAGTCAAGCTTTTACTGTGTGTCAGCGGCGACGTGGCCAAGTTGATACATTCCGATTGGTCCTGCGACTTAGAGCTGAGTGTGTGTGTGTAGGATGTGGGGGTTTTACCGTAGAGGCGCTGCAGCAGATTGTCCTCAGAGCGGGATAAGGCCAGAGTGGACAGCCTCTGGAGGCAGTGGAGTCGTGGCTGAACATGAGGCCGCCTGCGAGGTTTAGAGGACTGGACTACTGACAGCTGGGACCCCAGTGAGGCAGCATCATCTTCTTCTTCCTCTTCCTCCTCCTCCTCCAACACGTCTACCTCCTGCTCTTCTTCTACCTCATGCAATTCTGCCTCCACGACCTCCTCTTCTTCCTCTCCTTCACTCTGGCCGGGCTGAGGCTGAAGTTCTCTCAGGAGCGATCCAGGGGAGAGGGTACCGTAGGCGCTGTCCATGGAGAGCGAGCGACACGGGGGGTCCAGCTCCTCGACGCCAGGCCCCGTCTTCTGATCGTGCTCCGAGTGAACACTGGAGTGAACTCTGCGGGGGCCCGTGGACTGCTGGACCTCAGAGCTTTCAGAAGGGGGATCCACATCCGAGTCTTCTTTACTGGTTCCCTCAAGGTTCATGTTGGGGGTGGGAGGCTCTTGGTGCTCGCCTGGTTCATCGATGTCCATCACTGACAGGGTCTCAGTGGAACCATCGGATTGACTGAAAGGAGAGATTTGGTTAGTTCATCAGATCGTAACGATTACAACTACTCAAGAATCTTTGTCACCATAAAACACACTCGGCAAACAAGGAAGCGAAATGTCGTTCACATACAACAGACGAAATACACCATTAAAAGAGACTGATATCGTTCATCAGGTGTCAGTAATCACAGATAATAAATGGATGTAATAAATAAGACTACTACTATGAACTATTCCTTTAAGCCAAGGTGGATTTATTTTTATTTCATTATTTTCATGATTCCAATCATAAATGAACTTTGTTGGTAGATACTGGACTATTTTTTTGTCGATTTAAGTAATGTTTTGATCTATCTGTATTAAATATTGGCATCAATTGTATCATACAATTACATTTGATCATTATTTATGCATACGTGTGAATTTCAATGGGGGTTTATTTGTAGCGCGACTCTGAATAACATTTGGCATCGGAGGATACGTTCTTCTTCTGGAATTATCTTTATGCCAGTGGAAAAAGAAATGCTTGAATTGAGAAGTATGTTTTTGTGACTATGAGGAACAAAGATGTTTATTCATTAAAGACATTTTTAAAAATATTGTAGGAAGTAGGTGTGTGTATAATTAGCTTTTTTTTGAATGACGCAATTACTTGTACAACAGCAGGCATTTGGAATTTATTACATATTGATGTACAGTGTAGTACCTTGAGTTTTGCTGGTCTTTGTGCCTCAGGCATGGGGAACTTGTAGCGGAGTTGCTGCTCTCATCTTCCTCCTCTTCTTCCTCGCCCTCCGTACATCTCTTCAGACTGTTCTGCTGCCGGAGGACCTCCTCAGTGCGAAGCCTCTGGAGCTGGTTCTGCGGGGTGATTGTAAAGCCACCATCAGTATGCAAACCACAGCATTCTGCCTCTGAATCCTATTTCCCAGCTCCATGTGTTAAACATTTAATAAAGCTATGAACTTGCTCTCCAACCTGGACATTGCAGATTGCATCGGTCCAACTTCGCCCCTGGGTGGCGCTGTTGGCTTGGAAAGTGTAAGCTGCCACTGCACTCTTAAACTCATTGAGGTAGATGAGGATGAATGAGCCTGCAGAAACAAAAAGCACAAAAAAGCAATCAGTCTGGTGAAATGTAACTAAGTACATTCACACAAGTAACGTACTTGAGTACAAATTTGAGGTACTTTTATTTTACTTGAGTATTTCCAATTTATGTTACTTTATACTTCTACTCCACTGCATCTGTCCGACTGTTTAGTTACAGATTACAATTTTTCGCATACCCTTCCTATGGGTTGAAAATATTCTCTTACTTCGTAAGCTAAATAAACTATTAAAAAAAAAACTTCAGCTGGAAAATGCATCTTCACAAAGCCGGAAAAAAACTTTTTTAGATACGCGATTCTCACAGGACAGCGACGCCACAAACATGTGACGATCTTATAGAATATGATGCATTGCTGAAGATTAAACTACCCAACATTATAAAAAAAAAAAAGGAGTTAAAATTAGCACAACCATAAACAGTTACAGCTGGAAAAAACAAAATACACATTAATGCAGCTGTAATATTAATCCAAATACATCACGTATAATAGTAAAACACAGACAGGGAACATTTTACCGCACAATTCAATAACATTTAAAAAAAATTCAAACTTGTCATTTAAAGATTTGTCAATATTTCTTAAATATGTCACAAAAACGATCATCAGTTGCGTCTCGATCTTCGTCGGATCACTCACCGGGGTCTTTGAGCTCCTTGCAGACGACATTGTGGATGAGCAGAGGCTGGCGGATGATTTTGACTTTCTCCACTCTTTTCCCTGGCTTGGTAATCAGCAGCAGGTCGGTGAACAGGACACAATAGACATCCATCTGCGGAGGAGATAAACTCATCTCAGGTCGGACAGAAGCACGGTTTGTTTTTGGTCTACAAGGTCAACCGTTTTATGTGAAATGCGAGGCGACTGACGCAAACGCGAGAAACCAGATGTTGAGTATAAAGATAAGAAGAGCTCATGGTGTGTTTACAAGCAGCCATGTGAGTCAGTCTTACCCTGCTGTCTTTGCCCTCTTTCATCTTCAGCGCTCCCTCAAGATGCAGCTGTCGAGTCTCCTCCGGGGAAATTCCTCTCATGGGAGCCATGAGGTCGAAGCGGTTGTACTCCTTGAGGATCTGACCGACAAAAGACAAAAAGCATGAAGCCGAATCGTCCAAGAAGTCTCATATCTGACAGAGATTTTTTTTTTGAAGACGACGATGACGTGGGAAAGCACTGAAGCCCCCATAAATCGTTTCTTACCTTCTCCACTTCTTCACTGCTGCCTTCTACGGCCTCGTAGGAGTCTAGTCGGGCAGAAATGGTGGCCAGCTTCTGTTGTTCCTGACGCTGTCGCATCTTGGACTCAACGCTGTTGATGAAGCCTTCTACTGCGGCCACCTTGAGGAGGAAAAACACAGAAATACACTCATTGTTCAGACATGTTTCAGCATGTGTTCGGTGTTTTTCTACATCTGTGTCCAGTGGTGAAGGAAGTATTCGGAACATCTACTTGAGTAAAAGTATGCAAGTATAATCAGGAAAATGTACTCTGTGACTTTTATACTATTATGTATTATATCATTAAATTATTATTGCTCATGCATTACCGTAAAATGTCATATCATATTCATATTTTACTTTTGCAGTTGGCCGAAGTGGAGCTCATTTTTAAATATTTTGTATAGGACCGCAACTAATGATTATTCTACTAATGAATTAATCTGCTGAATATTTTCTCCATTAAATATAGTAAATATTGTGAAAATAGTGAGAAATGCTGTCAGAATTTACGAAGAGCCCACAGTGGTAAAGTAAAACATTTAACTAAAAGAATTAAAGGAAAAATGTTTTGTATGCAAAAATCCTTATTTGCTAAGTAACTAAAGTTATCAAATAAATGTAATGAAGTAAAAAAATATATATATATGTATATATATATTTATATAGTATATATATGTGTATATATATATTTATATAGTATATATATGTGTATTTAGATATTGTATACATATATATTTAGATATTATATACATATATATTATATTATATTATATTTCCACCTGAAATGTAGAGGAGTTGAGGTACTTGTACTTTAGCACAGTACTTGATTAAATGTACATGGCACCATCCCACCACTGTCCTTACCATGCTGTTGACGATGTCGCGGGCCGACGGCTCGTCCGTCTTCTTCAGAACGCTCTTGAGTAGGAGCGGGTATTTGGTCAGTCTCTGGTGAGGCTTCGCCAACATGTCGGGCAGCTTCAGACGGTTACACTGCTTATGGGTCTCTGCCCACTGCATAGAGCCGGACAAAGAAAGGAAATCAAATATTTAATTAGAGCCAGAAATGTGAAGACAACTAACAAGGAGTGTACAGTCGAGTGTCTGGGATTAGTTTGAAAGGCCAGAGAGCAGAGAGGACTGACCGTGACGTAGGTCCTGAAGAGCTCGTTGTCCCTGAGAAGTGTGCGCATGTTCTCCATGCAGCCCTCCTCCTCCATGCAGTAACGGATGTAGGGCTGGAACCTGGAGCCAAACTGAACACACACAAAGAGATACATGCGTCAGAGATATTCCTCACGTCAACCCGAGGGAAAACCTATTTACTTATGCCTCAGTCTAAAGCTAACACTGCATTGTGTTTTCACTGAATTCATTTGTAAGAAATAAAGCTGTAGCTCTGAACTGTGCTTTTATATGTGCTGGCATATTAAAAGGTGCTTCTTTTTCCATGTCTTATTCACACGTGTAAAAACAAACCGATGCGATAAAAAGTGTGATAAACATCAGCTTGAAGGATCAAAATGCAGTGTTAAAACAAATATATAGTAACACAAGCGTGCTGTACTTTTCCTGTAACCTTCAATCAGTTGGTTATGAAAGATAAGGGCTTTTCCTCTAACCTCAACGAGTTGATAAAGCAAAAAGCGGAACCTTTTCTGGGAAATGAAGACAGTTCACTTTAGTTCGACATACTGAGAGAAAACATTAAATACCTACAGAATGTCAAGGATAGTTCATTTGAATCCAAAAAATATTTCCATTATGAAAAACTAGTTTAGCTACTGAGAGATCAACAGAAGAGTAAAATAAACTGTTTCTCGACTGATCTCTTTTCCTACCAAACGATTGAAGGTTTAATCAAAGTTTTAGGTATTCCATTTCTTTTTAAACTCTATTTACTAACCGTATTTATTTATTGATGTAGTCAGTTATATTTTTTGCCTTCTATTGGTTCCATATTATTGAGAGTTTTATCCATAATGTCCAGCACACAGGCTTATAAACCAAACTGTAACCACTCAGAAGATTTGGTCGAGGTCCTTGAGTTTTTACCTTCATTACAGAAATGAATCCGCTTGTTAAATGATTTATTAGCCTGGTTAAGAAAGTCAAAAGTAAATCAGGGATTTGTAGTAAAGTCCACAGGTTCATGGTTTCTTGATGACTCTTTCTTTGTGGTACCTGTGGAGATGTTGGAATATATTTACAAAGCGATTGCAACTGACCGTCCTGAAGCCGTGGTGTAGGTCGGTGGGGTCGAGCAGAGCCCGGGCCCGCCTGGCCTTCTCCAGGACGGGCAGCATGACCTGGGTCCACAGGGATGTGTGGAGGCGGACTAGCTCCTGGATGTTACTGAACAGCTTGGCGGGCTCCACCTCCGTCAGCAGACCGCTCTCCTGCAGGTTCAGCAGCCCACACAAGAACAGCTGTGGAGGTGATACGAAGGAATATGAGTTTCTTTTTTTTTTTTTTTGGCTTCTTAATTTTCGGTTATCGTGGTTGTTTTAATGTATACAAGATACATTTTGTCAAGAGTGTGTTATTATTATTTATTTATTTTTTCAAGCTCAGCTTTTATAATAAAGTTTATAACAGACACTCAGACCCTTAAGAACAAAAATGTTCTCATTGAGTTTTTAACTATTTTTCCACCCGATTGCGTTATTTTCCTCGTGTTTGCCCCATCACAATCAGAAAACCTTTATTCGTCGCACAGCGGGGACATTTACAAAGCTATTGTCCTGATTTTGTGCACAAAAAATAAAATTGCATCAAAATCAATATTGTTGACAATCTTTGACATATCCAAGACTGAAAAAATAAAAATCTGCCAAGCATTTAGTATACAGAAAATATTTAAATTGTGTTTGGTTTTTTTTTTAAGAAAAAAAAACAAACAGTGACATTATGCAAACAAACTGGCATTTAAAGGGTTAAAATTCAGAAAATGTAAGTACAATTGGTAGTTATGATCAGAACTGAAGCTGCTTAAAAGATTTCGCTCAATGAAAGTGGAAAATAATACTTACATAGATATATAATATTTTTATGGCAGTTTTTTCACTCAGACATTTTTGAAGTGAGGCACAAGGATTACGCTGACATAAGGTCTTTAAAGCAAAAGCTTATCACTTTAACCATCCCAGGTTAAAAGTCGTTTTCTATGGCTTGCTGAGTAGTGATAAAGAATAGAGTTTGATCTTAGACCTTAAGAGAAGGTTCACTGTGTGCCTATTTATCTCAGTTTATCCGACACATTACTCCTCTTACGTCAGTGATGACTCGGAGTTTCTTTATGTAGGTTGCCTCCGTCTGCAGCAGCTCCCATATCGCCTCCTGCTGGTGGAACTGTCGCCTTGTCAACGTCTGCACGCACAAACGCAGATCATGTTATTAAATATAACAAACATATTCACAGATTCTTCTTATAACTGCATTGCATTACTGTTACTAGTGATGTCACGTGCCGTGCCTAGGTTTTGGAGCATGACCCTGTCTACAGTAAATACAATCGAGGCAAAGAGATTTATAACGGCTATCAAAATTAAGTGTTTTATAAAGAGCGCCCTGTGTCTGTGCCAAAGCAGTGGCCTCATTGAAATGCTCGCTAATGTCCTTATCATATACTCATACAAAAGCCAAAATTGAGAACTTACTGTTTATTTAAGGAAGAGTATAAATATAAAACAATATGTACAATGTGTATAATAAGTACAACTTGCCCAAAAGCAAGCACTAAGTCCATGTTTAGATTTGTTTAGAATTGAGGATGGAGATTGAATAATGTGTTTTAAATCCTGATCCGTTTGAAGCGACATTAACTGATGCATCTGCTCTTCATGTTAGCGTGAGGTGGCTATATTGTGCTGTTTGACGCTGCTGTTGTCGAGTCATGCCCTGAGGAATGAGTCATGTAAACAGAACTATTCACTCATTCATTCATGCTCTCAAACACGAGAATAACCTGTTTCGATGTTTTTTCCAGTAACTCACACTGCCGACTTACAGTCAGTAAAGTGGCTTACGTAACTGCTAGGAGTGAACGTACAGTGCAGTGGGGGCCGAGCAGCAGCAGAGCAGCAGCAGAGCGCTGATGTTGCTCACGTACACATTAACAGGTGGAAAACAGCGGTGGCGTGCAATCATAATTTACAGCGCCATGTACCGACAGCCTACTGACAGCAGTGAAACAGTAAATTGCTTTGCAAGAATCATTCTGGGAAAACAGGCGTCAGGGCAGTTGTGACAAAGATGCAGGATAAGGAAGTAAGAGTCAGACTCATACCGGGAAGCAGGGTGTCAGTATACCTGTACTGTCATTGGATATTTCCCAATGTGAATTTTCATTAAAAAGATTGTATGATAAATATTAAGGAGGGAGGGGTGTCACAATAGGGGGAGGTTTATGTATATATATATATATATATATTTTTTTTTTTCAAATTTTCCCTTGCCAATTAATAATAAATAAAAAAAAGATCAAATGCAAACATAATCTTAACATTAAGGTAAGTTATACCATCTTCTTCTTTAAGTTATTAATGGTGGATCATGATCTTTGGAGTTTTTAATGGTGAATCAAGCTGTACCAATGCTATTACATACTGTAAATATATATATATATATATACACATAGCTAGATATTGGGGGAGGTTTTGCATTTTTTTTATGCCAAGGGAAAGATCCAAATAAAATATTAACAAGGCTGTGGTGGCTTTTTTTTTTTTTTTTTAACTTGAAACAAAACCACACCAATAATTGTCGTACTGTCCCTAAGTTGTAGTAACTTGGAGCTCATTGATATTCGACTGAATTCACAATTCTCTGAGAGGTTTTATACAATGTGGCTCATAAATTTTCCCCGGCCAAGTTTTCATTTGATTGCAGTTTCCAGTCTGTGTAAACACAATTACCCACACACCCCCAGCCTGTGTGCGCCGTACCTCAGAGTTGTCCAGTAGCATCTGCCAACTGTCCTCCAGGCTCAGGTTTGTCTCCTCCTCCTCATCCTCCTCCCAGGAGTCCTGGTGGAAGGAGAGCTGCTGCGGCACCTTGGGCAGTCCGAACAACATGTAGGAGTTGAGTTTGCTCTGGAGCTGCTCCAGACGGTCAGCCTCCTGCGATGAGACAGGAAGGGTTTTAAAAAAAAACAAAAAAAACAAGCCTAATTAATTTGAACAAGGTTAGCGGCGAGACAGCGAGAAGAGATGCTAAAGTAACTGTCAATTTATGTCCTTTGTGTGTCGATTTATTGTTACACTCAAACTGTAAGTAAAGATGAGTCTAGGCATTAGCATATAAATCCTGTCCTTACTGGCGCCTTAATTCCTAAATCCAACAGTAGCCGCTATTCAGGCCTTTGTTCAGCCTGACAGGCCTTACGTGGTTATGAAAATGAGCTCTGTGCATTGAGACCACTTTAACAATAGAAGACTAGGGAGCGGGGGGCAAAAGCTACAGCATGGAGGGGGAAGATGGAGCAGGGGTTTATGGGTCATGAAACCCTACTGCTCTACGTTCATTAATAGTGAGAAATTGTACAACAGATTTAGGAGTAAAGTTCAGTTTGGCACTCCTTTTTAAAGTTTTGTGAAAGGAGGCACTGACATTGGTTCATCCCTACAATACGGATGGTGCAAGAGGTCCAGGTCCTGGTGAAGGATCTCTGGCCCTGGAGGGGTTAAGGGGGACGTTTAGGGTGAATAGAGATGAGACGGGCAGTGACAGATGACTGACAGATACTGCCTCTATCTGACATCTGTTACTGTGCAGGATGTGACCTCAGGGGAGAGGGAGAGACAATCGGAGCGTGTGTGTGTGTGTGTGTGTGTGGGCATGTGTGCTGTATTAGAATGAAAGTTCATTATTATTGTTGAAAACCTCTGATACAGAAGTTAAAGGAAAAGTTTGACATTTTGGGATCTGACTTTCGTGTTAAATAGAGAGCTTTAGAGGTGCTGGAAGGCAGATTGTGTTACCTTTGGACGGAGCCAGGTTTGCGGTTTCCTCCTGTTTCCAGCTTTATTGCTCAGCTAAGTTAGCTAACAACTGAACAGACAAGGGATGCATCTCGTCATCTAACTCTGTGCAGATAAGTTATATATAGTAATATTTACGTATCGCCCCCAAAATGTCACACTATTGTCAGTAAGCTGAGTTTTTACAATCCGAACATTGGATAGAATTGCGTGAGGCTTTTCCTCCACCTACTCATTTCCAGAGGAAAGTATGCGAGCCAACAACACGAGACTTCGGGGGGAAATTACCTCACCAAAACTCAGGGGACCTGGCCTTCCGACCCCCCTCCCACTGCTGCTTGCTACTGTTGGATGTTTTTATTTTGTATTTATCCGAGACATGTCTGGGAAACAACTTTTCCCCCTCGCAACTTTTTCAATTTCTGTTTTACAGCCAAGAGAAAAGGCTCCACTTTGCTTAAAACAGCTCCCTTATATTTCATGTGATCACCTTTGCCTGATCAGTGTTACCTTGCCGAAGGGCCCCGCTCCAGCGTTGGAGCTGAAGAAGCCACTGAAGCGGCTGGCGGCACGGTTCTTCCAGCTGTCAGGACCGGCCCCGACGCCGGTCAGAGAGCCACCGATCCCTCCCAGCGCTTCCGGGGTGGGAATATTCGTCTCTCCCAGGAACTCTGTCATGTTCTTCCTCCGTCGAGCCTGACCCTGCAAGGCAGAGAGGACGCACAGAGAGAAACGTTTACACAGTGTAAAATGTAGAAGAGAAAATGAAAGAGGACAGACTGGCATGGGTAATTTTGTCAACTCAAGGGGAATGGCAACAGTTTCCAGTCAGACGGATGGAAAGAGACAATGAAGGAAAGAGAGAAATATACAAGGACAGGATAAACAGGAAATCAGAGGGGAATTCTGTGCAAAGGATGACATCAGCCGGACCGTTAAAGCTATCCTAATGATCAGACACAAACAGGAGAGGGAAGGACTGCCATTTCCTCGCGGCGAACGCTCATTACATCACAAGGAGGTTGTTCCATAAGAACAGACTGCCCGAGTCTGGCCATTGTTCCCCCCCCCCCGCCATTGTTACCCTGTCAGCAGGCCCTGCCGCGCACCCTCGCTCATGCAATCTCTGTCCACTTTACGAGCACCAGCAAAGCAAACAAACAGGGGCCACCTCAGTATCTGAGGAAGCAGTTGTTTTTGCCGTTAGAGTGAGGAATCTGCTGCTGGGGAGTCAGGCCACTGACCCCGCTTCAGACACAGTGACAAGGAACTCACATTCCAGGACACTGTTGCTGAAACTGACCGGCCATTCCAACTAAATTCTTGTAATGATCACCCCCCCCCCCCCCTCCCCTCCACATGCACATACAAACACAATGCAGGCAAAACACTTATGCCAAAAGCTGGTAGGCTGCTACCCCCCCCCTCCACAAAAAAAAAAACATTTATTTAAGAGAACGAATATTGACTGTAAACAAAAATATAGATACTACAATTATTTTCTAACCCAAAAAACACGCAGGAGAAGAGTTTGCAGTAATTTCCCAGCCCTGCAGCCCTCATCTCAGACTACAGGTACCCAGAGGGTAGTCCAGTAGACTCTAAAGAAACCTGGGAGGCGAAACCTGGGAGGTGAAACCTGGGGCAAAATAAAGTCCGCCAAGCACTCGCTGCTGCTGATAAATCTTATTGCTCAATTGTCGCTGTAAGCATGTGGTAATAACTGAAAGATGAGCATATGAACATTTTATCTACCCCCCCTCGTCCATCATCTGAATGCTGTGTCGCTCGGTAGAAAGAAGGCTCCATCTATAGAGCTTTGAGGGAGAAAATCGAACTAAAACTGTAACAACAGGAACAAGCAGACTGGATACAAAACGTCTGAGGTTGTGCATCCCAGCTACTAGAAGTAAACACCTTCCATTACACTTCAGATAAAGACTTATCAAAGTATATAAGTTTGTGACATGTATATGTAACAAAAAGAGATGTAAATATTATGAATAGCTCTGGTCAAATTGTTTAGCGTTGCACAGGTTCCCATTTTAGGAAGAACAAGACCAGACCTTTGTGAAACCACTTAACTAGAGTAAAGGCACACAAGTGGCTTATACAGAGTTGCATAACAAGATAGTAAATCTGAGTGGGGGGTCCTACAGGTTTACAAAAAGCTTTTAGTCCTTTTATCTTTTCTTTTTTTTTTTTTTTTTTTTTTTTTTTTTATATAAATGATGATGACCAAAGAGGAGAGTGACATAACTGCAAATAGACGTGTTGGCTTTAAAACTAGAGTGAAAAGTGAAAGGGGAAATGGGACAAATTTATAGTTGCTGTCGTGAAAGGGAAACAAGCCTGGACCCATTTAGGGAATTTCTTTTTTTTTTTTAGGGGGAAAATCTGGGCCAACTGGCCAAGGACACAGGTGTCAGGAAGTGTTTCGTCTCCATGGACAAACAGGGAAAGTCTGGACCCCGTGCTACTGACAGCAAACCAGCAGGCAAACTGAAACCCGGCTAGTTTAACGTTCGAGTTACGTGACAGCACTCGGCGAAGAGCTGGCTTTTACATCTCGAGATTAAATACACAGATATCGGAGCTTTTCTTTAAAAAAAAAGGTGTTACAGCATATAACATGCAAATCTGACACACGGATAAAAGAAAGCAAACATCTTGAATATCGCTTAAACAAGAAACTAGTTTTCTCAAAAGTCAGGGCCAGGAGGTTGTTGTAACAAATGACACAGGGATACAAGCTACCAACAGTTTCCCACCACATCAACAGTGCTCACCATTGAAGCCAGAGGCATGTCAAAAGTAACAAAAACCATCCTAATCCTTCAATTGGATTCATGGATCGCAGCCCATTCTGGAACCAGCTGCTGCGCTGTCTCAAACTTCTCGCCTCCTCTCGTCTCTCTCTCTCTCCACATTCACCGTAGAAGCACACACATCCACGCCGTCCGGACCTTTGTCGCCAAATCCGTCCGAGAAGCTGAGTGACAACTGTAACACTGCCAAGTTATTATTCCCCCTCCAAGAGACTTGTGTTGAACTTCATTCGGCCTTAAAGCATCCCGTTCAGGCTGACAGGGTCCTGGTTTGCGGTGTCTGGCGGCTGCGTCCTGCCGTGCACAACAGCAGCTTCTCTTTGAACCGGGACGTATCTCTGTCCTGCTGTCCAAACAGTCAGTGGTTGCATTTCATACAGACACTGGCCTGAAGTCATAGCAACAAGGAGGATCTCGCCTCATTGTGTCAGACAGGAAAGAGGAGGCAGGACCGGGGCAGAAAAAAAAAAAGAAAAGGGGTGGCTGATCTGAATATTTGGAGGTGGAGTCAGGGTGACAGCTTGTAGGGAGCTCCCTGGTCCAAACACACATCCTGGTGCTCTTTAGGTCAGTCTCTACAGGCTGTTTAGAAGTAGAAATAAACCAACTTGCTACTTATGCAAGATTAGCTTTCAGTCCAAGCAATTATCTGAATAAAAACCCAGGAAAATTAAAGCGAGACCGTAAAGAGACGCTTCATTCTTTACTCCTATTTGAAGTTGGTCCACTATTCTTTGTGCTATCTCAAATCACTGTTTTGCCTGGAGACCTTTGAACAATGCCAAGCGAGCTGGCCAAAACAAGGAACGAGAAATGCCCCGATAATGACTACACGGGAAATTCCCTTTGTTTACTTGCATGTTTCAGCACAATAAATAAGCTGCTTATCCCCAGTAGATAAGCACAAGCTCAACACCTCTGAAAACTTTGTAAAGGTGAAACTATTTAGTTGACAGAAAATGAACCTATTTTGATAATCGAGTGTTTTTAATTGTTTAATCTCCGTTTCCAGTTTTTCCCAATGTACAGATTTTTTTTATATCTTTGTAATTTGAAGACGTCTCCTCGTGACGGGCATTTTTCACAATGTATTTGAAAAAAAAAAAAAAAAAAGAAGAAAATAATTGTGTGTTGAAGCCCTAAAACATTGTAGTCGTTTTAAATCAGAGTTTATTATATTTCTGCATGTAACAATACTAAAACAATTGACTTCAGCTCAAGCAACTACATCCTCATAGTAAACACTAAGCCGCTCATAGTCGTGTCTGGTTAAATTATCACAATTAGAAGGCTTCCCCTGCGTCTCCTGTGTAAACCTGTCAGTCAGGACAGAGGGCAGCGAGGTCCAGAGCTCTATTTGTTTCAAAGCTACTCGCTCTGGGGACTGCGACCTGTGCCGTCACGTTGACGATGTCAAGCCTTGTGTCCCCTCACAGCCTTATCTTATCGCCGTGGTTTGTGCCACTGACCTTGGCCTGGAAAGAGGAAAATCTTTAAATGGGAAGGGACTGTATTAAAATAAGTGGTGACAAAGAAAGAGCAAAGAGACCCCCCACATTTTTCTGCCCTCTGCTACTGACTTTATGTTAGTCAACTGATAACAACTCCCCTTCATCAGGTGGGTTGATTAACGATGGGAAAACTGGTCTTTCCTGGACACACACACACACACAAACACACGCACACACATTCACAACCAGGAAATAGAAACTAAAATAAACCCCCTGTGGCCGTGGTCAACACATGCTGCATGGTTCACGGCCGTTTCAGTTCCAATAATGATGACCATCCGACCGTGACACAAACAGGAGCTTTCAGCCTGAGGTGAGAGATGAGACTTGTCAAAACAATGCTCCTTTTACTGGATCTACCACCCCCCCCCCCCCACCTCATCATTCTAGCAGCTAACAATGGAGCCACCTTTGCACTTCACCCAATACACAACCCCCCCCACACACACTAATAGACACATTTTAACTCGTTGTTTCAGCAGAGCACATGAAAAACCTCAGAACAAGAGGAAATGGTTGAACTTTGCTGTCAAAAAAAAAAAAAAAAAAAACTTAATTCAAAGGTGAATCAATCTTTGTGAATCAAGACATATCAGGGCCATAACTACCAGCAATTTTCACTATGGATTAATCGCTTGTTTAGTCTATAAATGTCAATCAATAGTGAAAAACATCAACATAACTTCCAACAGTTCAAGGTGACGTCTTAAAATTTATTTTTTTCCATCTGACCCACACTTGAAAACCCAAAAATATTCAGTTTACTATCGTGTATGACAAAGAAAAGCCTCATATTAGGAAGCTAGCAACTGTCATGAATAAACAAATAAGAAAAATTATAAATCAAAATAACAACAATTGTTTTTGATCCACTAAACAGAAGCAGCAAGAAATGCTCCTTTATTCATCTAGATCAGTCTGAGCACTGCACATAGACGTGTCAGCAAACGTCTCACCTGACAGTCAGTTGGCTTTGCTTTCGTGTCAGGAAGAGATGACTCTGGAATCTCTGAGTCCACATGCAGCAGGTCCCAGCTGTGCCAGGAGGTCAGACGAACAAAACGAACCATTTTTCCACTAAAATCCTTCCCCAAAAATCCCAGATAAAAAAGGTCTGAGTAGTCGCAAAGGAAGCGCACAGAGGTAATAACAGAAGTCAGGAAAAATCCATTTCTAGGAAATCACAATCCAGAAAGTGCAGAGCAGGGAGAAGCATTGCACCTACTTCACTGCCGACCTGATCCTGCAGATAGTGTGCGCTGTAGGCCAACGGTCACACGAATAACAATCATAAAAGGTGTGTGTTCACCCTGCAGTAATCTCCACCTTGAGGCATCAGGAGAAGTTCCTTGTCTTTCCAGACACACAGACACACACACACCTTTCCAGCACACACAGACAACAGACTGATAGTCTCGCAGCACCTCACAATTAGTTGAATTAAATGTGTGCTAAAAAAAGAAATGAGTCATCTTACTTCTTCACAAACGGAGACTGGACAAACTGCATTCAACGATTGAAAAATGTTGAAATGATTCTAATATTAGATCTTAACAGTGACACAAGAAGGGGTGAGTTGAATTTTTCAATAATCAGAGAGGTATTTGACATATAAAATGTCCCAAAAAAAGAAATCCTCAAATTCCCCTAAAAGGAGTGATTAAGAAATACATGGCTTAATCTGTAATCCCATTTAATTTTATCAGCAAACAGTAGAGAAAAAAAAAGAAAAGAAAAAAAAAGTCAATCACAGTGTCCCAGGGTTCGAAGTCTTTCAACCCTCCTGTCCATCCAACAATCAAAAACTCTAAAGATATTCAGTTTACAACGATACCAGACCGAGGAATGAAGCACATTCTCACATTGGAGAAACTGAAATGAGAGAATAATTTTTTGCTTGAAAACAGTTGAAGCTCATACACACACCGAAACAATTGTATTTATGGTTTTAGTTGTATAGTTTTATTTTATTTAGGATTTATTTATTTAGGCCGTTTTGATATTTTTTTCACTATTCCAATGTCAGAATATTCTTAAGAATTAAAAGTGCATTGCTCTTTGAAAGGGTGTGCTTGCATTATTATGCTGTTATATTATATATACAGTATATATATATATATATATAGTGGCATGAAATAGTCTTAAAATGACAATAATATTGTTTATCAAAATTATTTCCGGCGACAATATACTGTATCAAAATGAGTTGTTGTGACAAGTCTACTAATCGCTGAAGCTCCGTTATACTGAAATGAATCTACATACACATACAGACATATGCATAATGTGTATTGTATTAACTCACATGTACACATTTGAAAGCAGCTTTCACAGTCTTAACATTTATGCCAAAGACCTTATCAACTAAATGACCGACACTTCTCACTCTATTAACAAACTATACTGTCTGTTGTGTGGATTACCTCATGTTTCAGTTCAATGAAGCCCCGTGTGACTGCCGCTGATTCAGCCATTGTCATTCAAAGTGGCTCTATGTTAATCGACAATTGTCCCCTATTGTGAGCTATCAGAGAGGCCCGGCAGTGAGAAAAAGAGGAGGCTGTTGGACGCGGTAGCCTGGCTAAGGAACAATCTCCACACATTACCATCCACAGTTGTGTGATGCAGATGGGGGGGAAGAAAAAAAACCATTCCGTATGACCCACTTTGAGAAAGAGGAAATAAATAATGACAATCGCTTCTGAAAACGTCTTCCGTCTACCTAAACAAAGCACACAGAGTGTATTGAATGAGCCGAGTTCGGCTACATGAATACAATATCATTCAAAACAGAATCCCTCAGTGTTGAAGTAGATGCATGCGTCACAGTGAAAGGAGTGGCGCGTGTCTAGTCTTCTTATTGTCTCACCAGCTGAAACGTGGGCTCAATGCGTCAGTGTCCCCAGCCCTGAAGACTTTTGTGAATTCTTGTCTATCAAAAAAACAAAAAAGGAACACTATCTACCTCTCCTGTCTGTCACTTAACAAAACTCTTCCCCTCCGAGGCAAAGCCAGGAGTCTCTGCTCCTTTTTAAATGTGTGAACTACAGTAGGGCTAAAACTAATGCTGACCTTCCATTATCGATTCATCTGCAGATCATTGTTACGACGTTCATTGATTAATTGTTTTCATCTAAAAATTCCCTTAAACCAAAAGTGGAAGTCTTAAAATATCTTGCTTTGTTCAAACCACAGCCAAAAAAAAAGAACCAGTTTACTGTCATCACATTAGACAAATGAGAGCTGGAAATGGTGGCATTTTTGTTTGATCAAAAACAGGACAATTACTGTAAATCACTAATCTAAAGAATGTGCAGAATCATTTTTTCTGTTGATTGACTAGTCAAATAATCATTACAGCCATAATGAAGGAATAAAGATACTAGTTAGTAAATCATTATCTAACATGAGTGAGATACGACATCAAAATAATACTTAAATACTTTAAAGTAGACTTATTTCTTAAATGTCAGATCCAATACAATACTTCTGCCTGAATAAATTGTTTGTCTTAAAATAAGGAACTATCCGATCAAAATTAAGAATCTCACCAGAAATTCAATGGCATCCTTCGGGAAATAAAAGATTTTGAACTTCTGTGTTAAAGACACATTTCAGTTGTTAACAACAATCTCATGAAAGAGACGGAAATAAATGAATTCTGTGTAAATCTTCCAGATGGAAATGATGTATGTAAGATGTAAGATACAGCTCTTCCTCGTTTAAAATACTTCCACGTTTTCTATTGTTTTTTTTTGTAATTGATGGCCTTGCGCTATAGTCACCTAATCCCTGAACCTCATGTTAAGCACTCCTGACCCCAGCATTGAGCTCTGCTCTATAGAACTGAGTAAGGTTTCCCCTGCTGTGATGGAGGAGTGCATTATGGGACGCCTGAACACTGACATACATATGGAGGATCCATTACCTGACATTAACTCCCTGGGAAAGCCAAACTCATCCAACTGCAAAGTGTAATGTGATCCTGGTCAATCTCCGGATCAAATAATCCTACTGTAAATGAAAACCCTTTACCCTGTTACATGGGTTTCGTGTATTTTACCTTGAGTTAGAGACAGAGCAGCGGAGTTGGCCCGCCCGCCCGCCCACCACTTTAACGTTGTATTTAGAGTGCTATGGCAACGGATGGTCTTGTTGTATAAGCAGGATCAATGTACTGTACGTTCTTCCAATCACAAGGTCCCAGATGGTTGAGTAATCTTTGTGATGACTGTAAAACTTGCTGTTTCTCTTCTCAGGAAAAGGAAAGCCTGAACAGTGTGGGTGTGTGTGTGTGTGTGTGTGTGTGTGTGTGTGTGTGTG
>CALSCE010000016.1:1571327-1592733 GCA_943593645.1 Bovichtus variegatus | reverse complement strand
TGTATGTGTGTGTTCCCAAAAGCTGCTGTGATACTGAAACAGCAATGCCCATATTTTGTAAGTCTCCCGTGTATAAAGTTGAGTTTTTGCTGAAAGCTGACGTCATAGTGCTCTGTATATATATATAAAACATTCTGAGCCCTGACCCTGGGGAAAACGTACTTCAACATACCAAACTGGTCACAGCTACTACAGTGTGTACAGAACTTTCAGATTTTAGTTTTTATTTATTTGGCCAAATGAATGCTGCAGCAAAAGATGATTGCTGTATTAATGTGGATCTCATCCACTTACTTAAAACATAAAATACAGGATGTCGAATTTTTTCTTTGATGTTATAAATGTGTTTTTCTGTGTCTAATCGCACACTGAGCCATGCAGGTTAAGAGTTGAACTTGTTCTAGATCAGTTGATACACTGCTGATACTGTAAGGGTGAGTGGTGCTTTGTGGGTCGGCAAGAGTGGAATTTGTCTTCGACCAATCAGAAAGCTTGGCCGAGGGTCCCTGTTGTAAAATAATCAATCCGGATCATCAAAGCTCTCTGCAGCCTATCACAATGCTGCCAGAGCCTATAAAATGTAACATGCACGCAATAATAAACCTGAAATACCCAATTTAAACGAAAGAGTAACTCTATACAGAAAGGGACAGGACTTGGTTGCGTTTCCTCTCAAGCCTGGCACAAGCCGCTGCCACGCCGGGCCATGAATCCAGACACTAGGCAAATATCTAAAACTTCTTTGGGCAAAGCCCCTTGATTCCATAAAAAGCAGGCACACATGAGTTTAATGGCGAGTGCCAAAGCTGCTGCCATAGAAACTCAAGAGATCGCACTCACTGCCCACATGTCCAAGTAGAGCTTTTGTCCTCCAAATAGCTTTCATAAAATATGGGCTGGCACCCAACATGGATCACAGGGTTTCTGCTGTTGAGTCCGTTAAAGACAAAAGTATCCAATAGACTTCAATGAGCTTTGGATCATTGGCAGGAGACTCTTCTTTGGGTCCAAGAGTGAAATAATTTACGAGTCGTTCTTACCAAATAGTTTCACAAAGACAGAGAAATGAGAAATGCGGGGCTGCAGCTCACCATTATTTTCATTTTCTGAATATTTTCTCCACTGACCAATCAATTATTTGGTCTATAAAATATCCAAAAATGCAATTTCCAAAAGTCTAAGATGACATATTCATGTTGCTTGTATTCCCCGACCACCAGTCAAAAACCCAAATATATTTGTAGTTTACGATCATAAAAGAAAAAAAGATCCCCTCCAGACATGTGTTACGGTGTATAAATATACTCTCAGCTTTGAATGTGTGTCTGATATGATTTTTACAAAAACTAAATACATTTAAAAAAATCAAATACCTTGTTAAAAATTCTTAAAATTGCATCTTTTCGTTCTCCCCCATTTGTTCATTGCAAAAGTTCACCTGCTGGATGCAATGCGTCTCCAACATCACTAAAACGTTCATTCTCAGCGTAGTTTCAAGCTTCCACATCGCAGACATGCAAGTTGCATATTGGACCATGAATAATATTATATAGAGTACAATCTAGACCTGTCAATGTATTTTGCCAGATCTCCAGTGATGCGCATCAGAAGCAGCGCATCACTGCCCCCCTGAGGACTGAACTTCTCACTGACATCACTCTCTCCACATTCAGTCAATACAACCGACAAGTCCTCACCTGCCGTGTGGGTTTATTGACATTCTTCGGCAAAAGTCTGTGAAAACAATTACACATGTCTGTAGTTCGATGGCACAAACAACAATAGCCACAGGGTCAGACTGTACAACCACCACGGCCCCTGGTGGACACACTCAATGTGGGCTGTAACACCACTGTCCCACCGCCCATGTGCAATACACCCTGTCACTATATATTATTGTGCAATACAATCATGTGCAATACATCCTTTTTTTTACTATGTATTATTGTTATTACTGGCTGCTAGAGTATTACTCTCACATGTTCACTTACTGTATTATGTTAAACTGATGCTTATTTTACCACGGTTGTTGTTTTTTTTATTCTAATTTGTACTTATTTTATATTTGCCCTTTTATCTGCACTGTCCCTTTGCTGTAAATGTCCCCGCTGTGGGACGAATAAAGGTTTTCTGATTCTGATACACGGATGTCACTCGGCAACAGGAGGTCAGATACTGTATGACTATAAATCTGCTTTCGTCAGCAACCTCCAGTGTTTATGTCTCCGCCTGATGACTAACCTCAGGGACTTACCGCCACAGCCGGAGGAAAAAATGCTTTTGATGAGCCACTACCTTTTTCCCCTGCTCAAAGCAATGTTGACTTCACGTCAGTGTGTGCACGCACGCACGCACGCACGCACGCACGCACGCACGCACGCACACACACACCTGTAAGTGGGTCTAGACTCGCCTCAAGGGTGTTTGGGGAGCAATGACCTGGTTCGAGTACGTACTGTAATAGGGCAGCTCACCGGCTAAAAGCCTAAATCTGAACAAACACCAGCAATGGGAATACACATTTGCAGTGTAATGCCGTTTATCAGAAATACACAAAAAGATTGGCACTAATGCTTGAGGTTAATGTTCCTCCTGTGTAGGGGTGGGCGACACAACATTTGGTATTCATTTGAAACCAAGGGTCAGAATCACCAATAGGAGTATTGATACTGCTTCTGTGTCTCTTCAAACAGCACATCTACACACTCATGCTACCAGAGGGCACATGATGACAGCATGATTCAAATGTGAGCAACTGCTAAACATCTGGCAATAATAGACACCGGTGACAGAACAACTGTTCATGTAAATGTTACTGTGCCGACACAAATCACTGCCCCTACGGGATCGGATGTTGCTGAGCAACCACTTTGTTCGGCTCCTCTTCGGTGACAGTATAGTCATGCAGATGAAAGCCATTTCAATTGTAGATTTTTCTAATAATGTTCATATAAACTATTCAACCGTTGATTTGTGTTACCATTGTGGAGCCAAGCCAGAGAGCCCATCAAAAATGTAGCCGGTAGAAACGGAGCTGAACAATTCTCAAATCTCATATAATGGATTTAATACGAAATACAAAACATTTGCTGGTTCCACCTTTTCTATGTAAATTGAATACCTTTGGGTTTTTGATTATCCTCGCCCCTAAACAGCGATTGTCTATTGCTATCAGAGTTTAGGTTTACATTATTCGTCCTGTGCGGCTCCTGTATTGGATTTGTGCTTGTTTGCACTCGATGCACTTTTTAGTTGCAGCCGTATGGCTAAAGAATAGTCAATGTGTCTTATTGCTAAAACTAATCCATGGCATGCTGAAAGACAGCTTCATCCTCTTCAAGAGTTACAACTGTGGGCCCATGTCACAGAGTCGTAACATGAACCTGATGACCGTCTGCCGTGTTTCCATGCTCCACGCTTGGCAGCCTAGCAGATCAGGATCCTGCAGGCCTCAGTCAGCCTCTCAGCGTCTCTCATCAGCAACAAAACAAGCACTTCCTGTAGCTGCAGGAAGTGCTGAAGTGGCACAGATTGTTACTGAGGGAACGCGTCATCATACGAGACTCAAGGGTTCAGTCGGCAGCACCGAGCACATGCACGAGCGCGTGCGCACAAAAGACACACACTGCTGCCAGTAGACTAGAGCGGAAATCCAAAAATACATTCCCAGCGTTCTGCTGGGCAGATAAAGGTAATGCAAAGCGATGAGGTCATGGCGGGATTACCATGAGATACTACACTGGCACAAAGCATCATGGGACTGAAGAGGAGGTGAAGTTATGGAAAATCGTAAAAGGGTGTGGCAAAACAGTGCGAGTCACTGGGTGTGTCTGCGTTTGTGTGTGGTTTGAAGCAGTGGTGTATTTTGGTACGAGGATTCTGAGAGACAGTTACGAGCTGGAGCTTCACATTAAATATAACCACCGTCAAGCGACGCTACTATCCTATTTGGGGCAGATGCAACTCACCAACAGATCCGCGTTTTCTTTGCGTCCCAGAGATCCATGCTCCACCCTCTCGCTGCCCGGGGTGAGGATGTAAGGGCTCTGACCTCCAGAGGGCTTCATGTTGGGCAGACTGAGCGACCGCAAGTCCTTCACACCCTGCTCCACCTTCAGCTCGTCACCTACTCGCGCTAAATGAAAGAAAGAAAGACAAAAAAAGCCATCAGATCATTCTTTATCTGTATTATTTATGATTATGGTCAAAATGTCCACTTTTCTGTTTTGTTTCGAGTCATTTTGAACGCAAACAGCACAACCAAAGTTTTGGGCTCTCGGTTTTTTCTTGATGTTAAATCGTAAACATCGCAGCGGGGAACAGGACAAATGTGGACCTACATTAAACTTGTAATAAAATATTTTTCTGGCCACTTGAGGGCAACAGAAACAAGCAGTTGACACTCCACCAACTCTTGAGGGAAATATATTTGTTTAGCTGCCAATTGCTCCTCTATGTTCACCAGTTAGTCACTAACTTTGTCTGTCTGCTCGTTGTTCCTCGCCAGGCAGCGATCAGACATTTTTTTTTTTTTTTAGAGCTTTCTCCCGGATTAAAATGCTACGAGAGCGGTGAAGCGAAACATTAAAGTTGCGGGCGGAAAAAAATCAAACCAATGAGATGAAATACGACGAACTGCTTCATGTAGCTGAGGGGAACGGCAGAGTCGAGTCAAGTAGTTGCGTGATCCTTTGATAGTGTAAAAATACTTATTATAGCCACTTTAATATTTTTAAAGCTTAGGGGGAAAAAAATGAGATCTGATTGAAAGAGTAAACAATATAGGGGGGAAAAAAAGAGCAGCGATAATTGATTCTCAGTCATGGTCTTTACGAAAACCTCTTAACCTGACCACGTGACTAAGCAGCTGTGAACTGTTTGCCCTCAACCTCCGTCTTTCCGACTGCCTGTAACTCCAGACTGCGCGTTGGCAGGGTTACAATTTCAAAAGAAGAGCAATTAGTCATGGCATAGGATCTCTTTTATGGAAGGCTTAAATGGGCTTTTGATCCAGAAACTGCAGCAAGTGTAACTGCAGCGATCGTAGCGCGGAGGGACCATTCCCAGTTTCCACTGAGGCATCATGGGATAGAAAGCTGGCTGAGTCATCATGCTACAACTGCAATAGTCAGATTCATGGGAGTCTTAACGACACTTCTGGAAAAGATTGAGCAGAACAGTTGCAGTGTTTTCCTCTTGTAGTTCTGATCACTTTGAAGGATACAGTCCACTCCTTTTTCCTCAGAAACACGGGCGTGAGAGGAAACTGGCCTCCGCCATCTGTCCTGCTCAGTCATTGTTAAAGGCGCACAGATAAGAATGGTGTGATGTCTAAAATACACAGACTGAAAGGCTACCTACAACACTTTCTATTGATGCTATGTTATTTAGCAGCAATTATTTTACCAGTTCATGGTGTGATTGTTTGCCCACAATGCTTTGGCAAATGTCCAACAACTAAATGATAATTATGATTGAATAACAGATAAGTGAATCTTAGGCTACCAGCAATGTTGTTTGTCATTTACAAGAAAAAAACTGATCTGGTTGACAGTGGGTGAACACTCACAGCACACACTTAAATACATTTAAAAAATGAGCAAAAAAAGAAAAAGTTACCAAGGAAAAGTCTTTGTGGGCACATAATCTCCATTTCTGTTACAATGAAGAAAATCTCTAACCAACACAAAAAAAAAAAAAAGGAGTTGCAACAGGTTGCAGTACA
Source organism: Bovichtus variegatus (assembly GCA_943593645.1). Taxonomy (NCBI): domain Eukaryota; kingdom Metazoa; phylum Chordata; class Actinopteri; order Perciformes; family Bovichtidae; genus Bovichtus; species Bovichtus variegatus. Next base: position 1,587,008 of record CALSCE010000016.1, on the reverse strand, counting down.
AAGACAATGGGGGACATTAACTACCGCAGATTAAAATGTTGCCTTTTACTAAATTTACTCAAGATTAAAAAAATGATCCAAGCTGCAGTTCATTTGATTTGCATAAAGTGCAGCTGCATAAGATCAGATGCCGGGCTGTTTCGACACATGCTGCACGTGTCCCCGTGAAAGGAGCAGAGTGCAAAAGAAAGTGTTTTCTGCTGCTGCACCTGACACGTCAGTTGAATGGAAAACACTTTTGGAAGTGTAAGTGAGAATATGTTTAGGAAGAGGAAGGCTATATGTGAGGAAATATTACATGAACGGCCTGATGTCACCTCAACAACAACATCAGTGATTAGATGAGTTCAAAATCAATCTGTGGGGATCTTAGTAAAACTTTGAATATTCTCTGACTAAATTATTGCTGTAAACAGATAACAAATTCTATATTTAACAAGCCTACTTAATATGCGTTACAGGCTGCTGTGAGCCATTAGAGGTCTGGGGGAAAAAACTGGACACATTTTTTTTTTTTTTTTTACACTGTTGCTCTTTTGTATTTGAATGAAGAGCTTCTGTGAAGTAAGTGTATAATGAATCGTCTAATTTGCTGTCGCTGAAGCGTTTTCTATGTCTGAGGTCTCGTTGCTTTGATCTGGTTAGTCTCTCCCCCTCAATGTGTGTCCAATAAAACAGTGCCACAAATTTAACATCTGCTTTTCTCAGAAGTTAAATTTCAGACACAGTCGTCAATCTGCAGCAATAAATCAGCCTTAGCGGCTGTTTGTAAGAATCTACTCCCATATTTTATGCCTCTAAAACAGGAACGCCTTAAAATACATGTCGGATGAGCCCAAACACGCCATTTTCAGAGCAGTCCACGAGTAAATAAGGACAAATGCAATTTCAACGCCTAAAAGAAGGCCGCAAGAATAGGGTATTGTTGCAAGGTGGAGATTATTCTGTGCTGAAATGTGTGTATGGCTCATGTGGTGTGTTTTTACCTTTGACTTTGAGGTAGTGTCCTCCAAAACGGTAGGCCTCAAAGTTGAGGGACAGCGGCGTGTTGGACTGATCCAGGAACAAGTCGACCCGGGACAGCTCAATGCCGTTCCTCTCGAACACTGGACCTAGAACCTCTCTGGTGACACAGAGAAAAAAGAAGCTGTTAATTATAGTTCACAAACTCTATGAAATATATTCGACGTGGCCGCTCCTCATCCCCTCGTACCTCAGGGTTTTCTTTTTCATTGCAGGTACAATTTCGGTGTTTATGTCCACGTTGAGATCAAACTTAAGGCTGAAGCACTCCTTACTGGGGTCCTGCAGGGGGAACAGACACACTGTTAGTTTACACAGGTGGGGCTGCAGCTCTGCTGGCCCGCCGCGGGCTCGTGCAGTATGTGTGCTCTCAGCAGATCCACAGGGGGGCTCCTTCTCACTGCACTACCCGACTCAGGCAAAGAGCAGCCCGCGAGATACCATTATGTTGTATCACCGTTGCAGAGGATAATGGTGGCTGCTTGCGTATTGCACAACTGGTGTGCGCCTGCATCGTGCAGCAGCTGTGAGAAACTATTGTTCTATAAATCTGAGTCACAAAACAAATGACAAACTCTGTAAACCCCCGACAAATCTTGTGAAGTCTTTCAGACGAATAAGCTGTAGACTCCCTCCAGGAACAGAAATGAAACTGTGGTTTCAGAGGGGGGGGGGACTTTTTAAGTTGCACCCTGCAGCCTTGTGTGTCTTTTACGATTACTTACATCAGTGTGTCGTCTCCGTGGCTTCTTTTTCAACTTCATCACCCCTGATTTACGCTCCCTGCAAAACAGTTACACGCACATTATCATACCTTTTGTCCCACCCACCCCGACATGTGAGAAACTGCTTAATGTGACTTGAAAAGAAGTGACCAAACTGTCAGGAGGCACACATTTCATGGCTGTGATTTATCCTCCAGTGTGAAGAGACAATAGCTCTACTGACAGGCAGCCATACATGAACACTCGCATGACGTAACGGAAGGGTTACCGACCCGCGGTCATTGCACCCCTCATCCTCTTCCTCCAGGTCGGAGGGGGGGCTGGTGCGCGGGGGACAGGAGCGCGTGGACACGTTCCGAGCCAGGATGGAGGCTAAAGGTCAAGAAAACACAGAAGTCATTCCCTCTGTTGGATCACAACTACGGCAAACCTTTAATATCACGCTTTAAAGAATCGATTCACCCCAAAAATGACAAACAAACACATTTCCTCCCCTACCCCTTGGGGTATCTAACCATGCAGACAGTTGTCGTCCTTGTATCGTGAGCGTTATCTCTGCTGTCCATGACAAATAAACATCCTTAAATCTGCTAACCATAGAACCAATATGACCCCAGAACTTCCCGGAGAATCATCCCGTGTTTAGGTTTTCTTCAGTGTCAAAGTAATCCTGCGATAGATGTCTGTACATCCAAGGCTACACTGCAAACAGTATAATATAACAACTGATAATACATCATTTGGGATACTTTTAATGGCAAATGTAGATAGAACTATAGGCTAAAAGACAGGGTGTAGCCTCGGGCCCTCGGACTGTTCTGCTCTGAATAGTTTTACTTATGGACAATTTCTGGGTAGAACGTAGTTCCAATGAAAAATGTTCACTGTGAGGTCTGTAGATTATCCAGATTATTTTTGATGCGGGGAGCACCACTATTGAAATTCAACTAACCCTCATCATCTTCGAGTGGAGGCAGAAATCTCAGGGACATACTCTGCATGGCTAGTTAGCACGAGCCTGGTTCCACAGGTCCACATCTAGGATTTTTGTACGGCAATTAAAATAGGTCTGCCGTTGAGCCCACTGAGGGCAGTTTTCTTCCAAAAAGCAGTCGACCAAATCAGAGCTTTGTAGGCAGGCTTAAGAATGATGACGTCATCTTCCTGCTACATCCGTGGAAAAAAAAGTAACAGGGAAATAGCCAAAAGGCGTGGATGTGATCCACATGTTTTGTGAGTCGACTTACATAAGTATCAACTCCTAAACTGTAAAACATTGTCAGTCCTGGAAAATGTAAAGCGAATTGCCACTAGCAACCGCTACTTCAGCCTTCAGCTGAAAAGGACGTCAACAGGATGGATATGTGACCCGCTACTGATACAGGAACTTGGCGAACATGAACACAATGTTAGGTTGAATGAATGAAGTGAAACAAAATAGGAGCTCAGTCTGACTCTCAGCCTAAGTTAGGACTAAAGGTAAGTGAGAAAAAAAAACGTTATTTAGATGAAGCAACCCTTAAATAACAGTAACAAAGAGAGTTTAACTATTGAGATTGTTCAGACCTACATTGAATAATTACACAAATCATTAAACGCAAAACTCTGAAAATGTTCATTTATAGTTGTTGCCTTATTTAGACAACAATAAAAACTCAGGGTGACATTTACACAGTGAAATCCTGTGATGAGGCAATGGGCATGACATCACTGTAAGGGGGGGGGTTACCAAATAAAGAAACAATGCAAGTCTACCTTGAGGTTGTAAGTCAAATCGGGGGTGCCTGTCAAAGTGCATGTTGTCTGTGTTCTCTGAATGGCTGTGTGAGTCACATGACTCACACAGGTGAAGGGGGCTTTTGTTATTCAGGTCTTGGCAGTCTGGGTGGTGGCAAACCTAAAAGCAGGAACAGAAGGAGAAGAGAGGACAAGAGCAAGTCAGATCACATAACTGCAAAGCACACAAGGTCTATGGAGTAAAAACATATTTTAAAAGACTGGGCCAAAGTGAAAATGGTAAAACAAACACAGTCTCACACATTTAGAATAAACTGCTCCCTGCCTGACTATTGTTTCTGTCCCAATTAAATGACCACAGAGGCTGCCACGGGCATTCCTGAGGTGACTCCCACCTTCCCACCATATGTTCCCCTCTGTGGGATGACGACTAATTGGTTTAAAGTTAGTTTTTCACCTCGTGTGCGTATCTGGGATCAGCTTACCCCTTGCATAATCTAAAATCGTATCCCGAGAGGTGAAACAATAAAACTGACCACAGGTCAGCTACTGGTGTGACTTCCAGGCCGCAGCTCCAAAAGCTCTGCAGCCGTGGCGACAGGCAGCAGAAGGCTGCAGGATTAAGGATCTCTCTGTCTAGGAAGGCCCAGACAGATCGGGCCTCCCCCCCCCCCTGCTGCTCTTTCCCTCACCTCAGGAGAACCAGCGGGGTCCTCTACATCTCCTCACTCCACCCTGTGTCCCCCTTCGACATCACCCACAACCCGGCTCAGGAAGCGAGGATGTATGAGGAGATACAATGGAGGTCCAGCTAATGGACTTCCCGTCATTGTCTCCATGTACTCAGGAGGAGCAGCATGTCCGTGCATGTGCCCGCATGTGTGTAAATATGTGCACAACAGGGGGTTGAGCGCAAGCTAGGGAGTCTAGCGTTCATGTAAACACAACAACTATATATATTTAAGAGGTAGTCACCCCCTGACAACACACTGTTATATAGGCCTGTCTGAAGTTACTATACTGCACAAGCCCTAGCTATACATAACACAGTGTAAGTGCAATCAAGTAACTCATATTTCAAAACAAATGACTCTCTCTGTCCCCACTCCTGGTACTCTACCGTCATAGTCTGCATATTGGAGCAGGAGTCTCCCCCACTCCTGCAATTCGGCTCCAGATCCATGCCAGAAGGCACCCAGCCAGGACCCCAATAAACATCCAACTTGCTACTTCGTTGGCCCGCTAATTCACTCTGCAGCGTGCCCCCGTCAGGACACACTGACGAGCTGCTTTATTAATCCACTCCTCTCAATGTCTAGCCAGGTATAATCGCAGATTTCAAGGAGCCGGTTGCAGGGCTTGAGGAGGACAGAAGGTGGGAGGGAAGGAAGGAGGGGTAAGGTTTTGGGAGGGTGAGGAGTCCCAGTAAAGATATAAAGCCAAGGCAGGAAGGAAGGGGAACAAAAAGTTCCATCCAGAAGCTTTTCAGAAGTACAAAGCCCCCCTAATCTCGCTGCCTAATTGGTGCCTGTGTTCTGTCAAAGCCATCCGACGGTCCTGCGGAGATTAAACAGCCCCACTATGAGGTCCGCGAGCCAGGGTCTTCTGCTCTTTTTGCTCTCTCTCCCCCTTTCTTCTCTCTCCTCTGCCACTTCCAGCGCAGACTCCTCCCTTCCTCCCATGCACCCAGGGTCACTATTCCCAGGCAGAGCCACCCCAACCAGAGAGAGAGATCTTTTAAATAGAAAGAGACAGAGACGAGAGTCAGCGAGGCTCAGGGAATGGCCTTGTTTACTGCGGCGAACGTGACATGCTCTCCTCCAATAGGCACCGCTGCGTAAAGAATAATTCCGTTTTTTTTTTGCTGAGATCTGGGAACACGGTGGCACCACTAACAACAAAGTATACAGCAAGAAATGCGAGCAGTCAGACCGTTCGAATGTTAGTATTACTGATAGGAATAACGGCCAAATCTGTGAAGCTAAGATCCAAGTCGTGATAAACCAGTATTGACCTTTAATTATCTGCCAGTCTTCAGCCATGCTGGCTCTGTGGCTATAGACTGTAGACAGACTGTAGACAGACTGTACACAGGCACAGCGGCGCTCTGAACCAAATGCTAGCGTCACCTGCTAACATGCTCACAAGGACAATGCTAACATGCTGGTGTTACTCCAGGTATAGAGTTTACCATGTTCACCAATCTTTGATTAGCGTTTGTGCCATGCTAACTAGGCATCACAGGGCATCACCGAAGTCAGAAATGGCCCGTCCTTCTAGACGGGCCATGAGTGTCTGTATAAAATCAAACACTTTTCTGAAGACACCGAGGTCTTGTTGAGTCTTGTGCTCTCTGCGTAGTGATTACGGCAGAGGAGGATAAAGAGAACAGTGTGAACATTCAGGCCATTTCTCAATCGATGGAGCTGATGACGTAAAACAAGTTGCAGCCACAGAGAAGTGAAGTGTCTCACCTCTGACTGAGTCACTGATCTCCACTTGCCTCTTGACGACCACACTTCCAAAAGAGACAGCTAGTTGGCAGAAGCAGACGACTCACAGAAATCCGTGACAACATCAGCATCTTATGCCCCTCTGAAGTCGACAGACACATGCGCGCACATTTTCGTGCAGCAGAGTCAAATGTCCCATCGCACCGAGGTGGTATGTTCTCCATGAGGTGCGGAGACAGACGGCCGGGCCAGAGAAATACGAGTGAATCAGATGCCATATTTAGACAATAGCCCACATAGGTAGGCCTTCTTCACTATCAAGTTGGGGCGTTCACATTCCAGCAGAAAATATCTGACGCTTTAGCCAAGACAAACGAGTCCATCACAGGATGAAGGAAAGAAAAAAAAACAACTCTCAAACAGACCCAGAAAAGCTTGTAATCTCACATTCACGACAGATACCTGAAGATATAATCCTAACATAACTCCAGCGATATGAGCAACCTGGGATTTTTGCAATACTCAACATTCCTATCAATGAGAGGGATGGTGATATATTGGTACGAGGATGAGCAGACTTTTATTTTCCGGGCCGTTTCTGGATCGGGAGTCAGTTTTCCTAACACAACGATGACAGCGAGTGTGTAAGTGAAGCGGACCGTAAGGGAATGTGACCGAGCAGAACAGCTGACAAGATACGTGCCTCCTGTGTCATGCGAGTGTTGTCGCGTGTGTGTCCCCTCTCTGCATGCCTGCTCTCAGATCTGGCTGGATTAGAGGGGAGGTTCGGGGAGTAGCACGAGTGTCTGTGGATGAAGCCCTGCATGCGCGCACACAGCCCCACCTTCATCCCCGTCCCCAACAGCTGAGAACACACAGCGGCCCTTCTTCTCGGCTTAGCACATCCAACGCCACGTGGCACCTGCTTACGCACCCTTGTTTCCACACATCCCACAAACACGCCAGCACTCCCACGCACATCACTTACAAACGCAGGCATGCCCGCTCCAAGGCTGTGTCATCCATGAACAGCACAGCAGTCGCTCAGCTGCAATAAAATTGTTCTTGTTTGGAAGACGATGACTGGAGTCTTCTGATGTGAATCAGGATTATTAACCCTTAATGCTTCCAACACTGGCACGCAACATATGAAGGCACTTTTAAAAACACGTTCTGCAGCCACCGACACTGAATACTTCACACAGCTGAGGCTAAAGACATTGAACTGGGGAAGAGTTATATTAACTTCAGATTCAAATGTCTTACGCATTATTTAACCAACAGCTTAATTTTCAACATCTGTAAGTAACTTAAACTCAAAGATTCAACGGAGAGGTTATTTTTGCCTGAGAAGCCATAAACACAACAGGTTTTAGTGGTTTCAGCACAAGCTGAAAACAAGATGTATGAATACGGATTAAATGTGTTGGGACACATTGAAATAACAGCTTTATCCTACTGACTTTTACACCTTATTTTTCTCACTTTACTTGTATACCGGAGGTGCTGATGCATAACTGTTGATTTGATAAACTTAAACATATTTATATGATATCATTCTCCTGATATTGACATGATGCCGTTAGCTAGATTGTTTCCGTAGAGAAGAGGAACCACTAAGTTTGTTTAATTGAACAAAAAAAGACACCAAAAGAAAAATACAGTTCACAGTCTGTGGTTTTTTATTTTCACTCCCAAACTTTGACCTTGTGTGGCCCCATTCAGGACTCTCTTCCACAAAGTTTGTTGTTTTTACAAGAGAAAAAAAACTTTAATGATAAGGACTAAGTGGTTGGTTTGGCAAATGTTCATCTGGTTAACCGCTCTATCTCCATTCATGAGAAGTGCACAGTCGCTTCCCTGAGGTTTTCTGTGGGAACCATTGGCCCAGCTAGTCCCAGTACAGACACCAGGTTGCACAGAGTATGTTACCAGGCAAAAACAGCGCATGCTAAAAATGAGTAGTGATGTTTTGTTTTTTCCATTGCGCAAAAACAAAAAGGAGGGAGGAGAGGTAAAAGTTCAATGAGAGATATTTTGGCGTCAGTGCTTAACAAATCTGGGTAACTATCGCGAGGACTGGCTTTTGGAAACAAACCTTTAAAGTGGATGAAGTAATATCAACACAAGACAATCACTACCCAACCAGACGTCGACACTGAGAAGTGAGAATTACCAAGTAGAGCCGGCCAAGAGAGGAAATACGCTCCAGCTCGAGCTTATAATAAAGCCTTTATTGTGTTACGTTCGCTTTTGGATTGTGTGTGTGTGTGAGTGCATAGGAGTGTGTGGAGGGGTGGGGCTGGAAGGTTAATATACAACATTTACTGCATCTAATAGAAAAACATATATAAAAATGTTTTTAAAAATCGTATCTTTTTATTGACATATTGAGGAGTTGCCACACATGTATTGCTCTATCACACACACACACACAGACACACGTTTGTCATAGTGGTGCCCACACCCATAGAGCAATTCCAAGTCATTGTTCCAAGCAGGCATCATCAACCTCCACCCCACACACACGCACACGCACACGCACACGCACACGCACACGCACATGCACACACTATAGTAAATATGAAATCAAAGCAAACCTGAATCAACACAAAACACAACAGTGCGATTAATGCCTCAAATTGGGGACAATGGACAATGTTAGGGTTAAGTAAGGTCGGACTGTATTGTTTGGGCCAACCTTCTGTCCGACACAGAAAGGTCTCATTGCACTTCAGTCTTTGTTGAGACTGCGGGTGACATCCAGGCACACTGTGTTTAATTACATGGGCCAACTTCAATGCTTACCATCACTCTACTCCCACAGAGAAGTCTGCTTTAAAAAAAAAAAGGTCCTGTCCTAACACGAAACTCATCACTGATTTGGCAACTGGTTCGGATTCTCCTCAGCAGTAAGTAATGTTAGCGTTAACGCCGCTCCTCATCAGTCATGAGGTGCTGGAGGAGTCGGCTGGTGGCAGCTTTAAGTCAACCTCTCGCCCCCTTTTTCTCTTTTCAAATACCCACATTTGGCCTTTTCATTTTTCGGTCTCTTACAGGAAAAACACACTAAAAACGCAACCCAATAAACACACCTATGCACGCAAATGATTGGTTAATACCAGACGAGGCCGAGTCATGCACAGTCTTGTTCAAATAGTCAGACTGCAGTGAAGTCAGTCAAACATCCAGACAGACTTTGGTCAGAACAACTCATACACGGTCTACAACATCGAACTAATCAAAGATAACCCAAAAGCCAGACACTGGTACACATCATCAGTGGTTCATAGTCTACGACTGAAAGAAAGACAACCACCGTCTCATTTTCGCAGACAAAAACACTAACGTGCCGACCTTTGACCTGTGCCTACATCAATACAGTAAAGTACACAGCGCAGAGACTACACAAACACAGGTGTACCAAACCGAGTCGAATGCAAATAAAGCTAAATATTTCTCAAGATCATTTTACTGTAATCACACAAACACCTTAACCTGACATTTTCCTTTGTAAAAATAGATCAAAACCCGCAAAAAACAGAAATCTAATGGACTGTTTTAATTAGTGTTGAACGCTAGAATGCCAAACCATTTTATCTAATTAATCTATTAATCCCTCCCAAAATCCATAATATAATATTACTTTGAGGATAACTGCTGGATGTTTCTAGAAATTTTTAAGAAACACTCATTATAGGGCTGTAAAAAATGATTGCTTTATATTATTGATTAATCTACGGGCCGTTTTTCAATTAGTCGATGCATAAGGTATCTTTAAAATGTCAGAAAATAAAGAGAAATTCCCATCGCAAACCCCCAAATCCAAATGTATCATCTTCAAAATCGCTCTTTAAATATCGAATATTCTATTTTATTTTTTATCGTTCAACAGCAGTTACCAAACGAAAGAGATTTATTTTATAATGTATGAGGCAAAGCTTTGTGAAAGTCACAAATCCAAACATGGGAGAAGCCTGAATGTATAAAATGTTTTGTATTTTTATCAGCTGCTTGAAGAGTGAAATTGGAAATCATAGTTTAGAAAATGATATCACTTCACTGTTTAGTAGCCTTTAAGACATGGAAAAGCCAACATCTTTCTCAGATTATATCAGTATTATATGCCAACTTCTACTATGGAGGTTCCTCCCTCAACCCACCCATCAGACTCTCTCTCCAGCTGCTCACCTTGCTGTGCCGTCAAAAAATTGATGGAGCTCTTATCTGCAACAAACAATCCAATATCTGCTACTGCAATAAACACGATTGATTATTAAAGAAAAAAGTTTAAAGAGCGAGCTTCCTTTTCATCGCGCTGAGCTGACAGACAGCGAGCCAGGTCAAACTCTGCTACGTGTTACTTTTCGCTTTTGTTGCTACCTTTCTCCAACTTTCATTGTCCTCTTGGGAGCAGAGCACATGACCCCATAGAGAGGGCCTGCTTCCCTAAACATTACACAGAGTTGCCATTAGCTGTGGCCCAGTAGGTGGGATTGAAAACAGCACCCGGTAAGGCTGCAGAAGATCAAAGGGGGAGCCCGGGCAGGCCTGGCCCGGAGTCTGATTTATTTTTCAATAAATAAACGATGCATCTGTTGAGGAGTGGCATGGGAGAGAGCTGCCGCTCGCTCGCTTTCTTCTGCTGCCATCTGTCCTTTGGCCGGGGCGAGGAGGCGGAGGAGAGGAGCCAGGGCCGGCTTTTTACTGCGGCCGTTATGCAACAAGACGGCCTGCCTGTTCCCTATTAACAGACTCTCCCTCCTTCTGGTACCGTACAGTCCTAACGCCTTGGCACACATATGGATTTACTCAAACAGAGGCACTTGTTGCGTTTCATCCTCCCAAGAGAGAGCCAAATGTGTGCGCGTTTCTGTGTGTGTGTGTGTGTGTGTGTGTGTGTGTGTGCGTGTTACCCAAACACATGTTTAGTATGTTCATCAAAAGGACCCGCAGTGGTAAATTGCGGTGAGCATTCATCCACTAATAGACTTCAAATGTAGGCCGAGGAGGATTGTTTAACAGGGGATGATGTCATTCAAAGCCAAAAACTGCAAGTGAAAATCAAACAAGCACAGCAGGTGTGTATAACGGTCCCCATAAAAGGAATACTGTACATTCGACCACATGCAATTGATACTTTGAAGGATCATTTTATACTTTTTTAAAAACACGGCAACGTCGCTACAAGTCCGACGGGGCAAGAAATGCAAAAAAAAAAAAATACTGTCCGACCGTTCACTAAGCCCCGTCCCCTTAGTTACCGTTGCTACGCCTGTTAAGCTCTCCATCTCCAGAACGGCACGTATGTTTTTAAACAATGATAACTGACATATTTACATTCATTTCAGATACAAAGAAGAGAGAGTTTTATTAGCTGTAACGACGTCGGTCATTCACAGATTTTATTAGCGGCAACTAGCCGACGTGTTTAATATGAGAAACCCTGCAAAAGTGTCCGGATATACACTTGAAGGCTACGTACATACATTGCTAAAAAGGCATACAAAATCAGGTAGAAGCCATAATAAATATGGAGCAGCAATGTGTTTGTGTTGCACTGTAAAAAATGTTTTATGAATGACTTTGTTCCAACATAATCTTCTTTGGATGCTTGGCTGTGGAAGTAATGCTAAAGTTATTACTATACGTAGCAAGCTAGTTAGGTGGACGTGCTAAAAATCCAATCAATTTCTTTGCTTTTTTTGTTGTTGCGTTCTGGGTTTTACAGGGAATAAATTAAAAAAAAAAAAAGAGAGAAAAAGGAGATCACCCTCCAAACTCTTTACATACTGATCGCTGTGACTGAACCGCTGGGGAAATCACAGATCGAGGAAAAAGGGTTTAGCAAACGGCCAACAGATCGGTCGGTTTAGCTGAACTGACGGAAGAATTTGGGATAAAACTGAAAGTGAGAGCAACAGTAATGGTGGCAATAACCTGCCCATGAAGACCGAGCGTGCCCACAACAAGTCGAATCATGAAGTCGTTCCGAAAAACTGTGAAGGACGTGAACGACGAACGCGTTGGGTGATAATTCACCTTTGTTTTTAAAAAAAAGTTAGCACGATCGTGTTTGTTGCCCTGTCGTGCTTCTCTTGACGTCACGGCTTGCTTAATCTGGTGTGGTCAAACGCTACCGTTACCTGCAGCAGAGGTGACCAGAACACGGAAAATAGAATCTAAGTGATAATTAGCTGGATTCACCCCCGCAAACGTATATCGCAATATCAGACTCCAGATCATTTATGTGGCTCGTTTGCTCTACATACTGTGTAACTGTACACAGCATTTCACAATGTTACCCTCCTCCGCAGTGTGACACATGACAGAGGAGGGGTGGTTTTTCCCCCCGCAGATTTCACATGATAGACATTTAGGAGAAATGTGTCCATTTTGTATTATTAAAAACACACTGATATCATATTCAAACTGCAAAACAGGAGATGTAAATGACCCCCACTCCCAAAGTAAGGGAATAAAACCATTTGCATTTCCTCTTCTGCTAATAACTATGCAAATGACTGTTAACCAAATGTTCATCAACTCTCCAATGAATGACTGTCCTGATGGCGCTTCCACCCTTGGACCTTGATCTTTTCTTCCCTGAGACCATCACTTTCAGCGGAGTACTACACAAACAATGGGAAGGTGAAATCAGACACTGCCCCAAGGTCCATCCGACTGCACTCCGGGTTTGAGCATTTGCCACAGAAAACAACAAAACTCAGGAACAAACATGCTCACAGGAAATACTGTAACTCCTTCTTTTTTTGTGTGAAGTAGACCATGCATTCCAGTGCAAGGTATGTTTCAACATGCAGCCAGTATTTGCCCACGAAAAAAAGTTATTACCTCCTCATCTTCCACAACTCATCTTCCTATTGGACGGCTGGGATGTGGTCGCATTGTTTTTCCCAACTAAATCCAAGCATAAATTGAAACTGCAACCGTGGTTGACAGCAGGAAACGATTCTGTTATTTCTTTACAGACTGCATTTGGAAATCTGTTTAAAAGCAAAACTGATATTTTCGGGAATTGCTTGTAGATAGACATCTGAGCACAACCCCCGCAGCCGCAGAGTCAAATATTTACATGACACCCAAATGACACATGCCACTGTCACAGTGTCGTCACCGAGGAAAAAAAACGACACACTCCAGCTGCCTCTTAATAAGAGGAAAAACACCCATAAATCCTCTCAGCACCATAGAACTAAACACAGCCAAGCTCGACAATATTCAGCTCAGGGTGATCAATGCGACTACGCGAGGAAAAGCACCACTCACCAGCAGCTGGTCTCTTTCTGCTCTAACAAAGTCAAGTGTACTGACTGCTGTCTCAGGCAATCCTTGGCTGGACTGTGACGCAACCATCCTTCCTTTCCATAGCTTCAGGGCAGGAGAAGAAAGAGAGATAGACAGGAGGGCGGTGAACAAGACCAAAAAAGGAGGAAGTGAGAAGGGGGGAAAAACTGAGTATTCCAAGTTATATTAGAATTGATTTTGGAAACCACTTCCAGTTTGGTATAAAGAAATGAAAAGGAGGCCACTCTGGTGGGTGCCAGTGGGTAAAAACTGGTCTGTTGATATAATAAGCAGATGTGAAATATGCAGACAAAGAAGGAAAAACAGACTTAAAGTGCTAGTCTGCACAGAGGCAAATCCACAGCCTCAGACAAGACAGAAAAAGCTGTTCCGACAGAAAAATGACTCGGCAACTAATTTTTTTTTTATAATCAATGAAACGTTTCAGTCATTTTTTTCCAAGCAACAATGCCAAACATGAAATTGGAGAATTTGCTGCTTGCTTACAATATAAATCAATTCAATATCTTTGAGTTCTGTCAGTTGAACAAAACAATGTTAATTCAACGTTCAAAACGGTCATTTCTAACAGTTTTCTCATGTTTTTTAGACCCAAAAATTCATCGATGAATTAGGAAGATTAATCAATGATGAAAACAAGTCCTGCTTTAGTTCTGCTCTCCTTTGCTTTAACAGAGAATCAATGACAACTACAACAACACATGTTAATGCAGAGAGCTCCAGCTACACACTCTCAGCACTTCATATACTCCAAAAGAAAAGCTTGTTCTTTACATTATATTTACGTACCATAGAAAACGCCAGTTTGCAGGAAAGGCAAGCCAATCAATATCTCCAATCGACAGCAGGTGGTGAAAGTTTTAGTCCCGGATCGAACTTGCGTGTGTGTGTGTTGGTGAGTTTCAAGTTCCTAAAATAACCCCGTTCTTCTGGGTGAAAACACGGAGGACGGAGTTAATCTGACAGACAGCGGGATTGAAATAACGTGACAGAGCTGAGAGGCTCACTCTGTTTACTACAGGAGTCTACTGGGAAGGCACACACAAACATACACAGAGAAAATCATCAACTCCGCCTATCTGCACAATCACACCCCCACAAGCTCTCACACACACACACACACACACACACACACACTTCCTGGCTGACTCATGTAAACTCCCACTAAATCAGAGCTCTTTTCTCCTGAGAATTAACAAAGTTTTCCATCTGACGTACAGTTCTGTGGTGTTTCAGCTGATCCATGTGTAAACCAAACTCAATGAGCAATAGTCCATTTTTGTCTCGTTCATGTCAGCGCTAAACTCTCCTGCTTGATTTAGCACTTCATTTGAACTTTCACCCTGAGGTGACAGAAGGTTAAAACGAGGGAGTTCAGTTCTTCAAAAGTGCTGACCAGGCAGGGGCAGGAAGAAAAAGTGATCAAACACAACCAACACGCAGACAACATTACAAATAATATATAACCATAAGTTTAGTTTAGTCCGGATCAGTTTAGTGAAATAAAAAAAATTTAAAAAACATGACAAGAAGGGTTATTTTTATAATTTCATTTTAAAATCAAAGGAGGAATAATGAAAAATGACCATATATTCCATTCTAAAAATAAATGCCTTTGGGGTGGTGTGTAGTGGTGAAACAATTAGACGATTCATTGATTAGTTATAGTAGAAAATGTATCTATAATAAGAAAATCCATTTACTCTTTTAAGGGGAGTTAGTTATATTGCTCCTCAGCCTATGAAAACAGTTGTGTAATGTCTTCTGGGGGTCTCGAGGAGCCATGTCACATCTGAGAAAAATAACCCTGATGACATCACAGCGATGTCTCGCTTGAAGATAACCCTTGGGCGCTTGTGCCCAATAGAAAAGATGTGTTAAGAACGTGTTTTAATATACAATTAATTGTGTTTTTCAAGGGAAAATGCCAAATAAAATAGTTCTAGCATCTCAAATATGAGGATTTGCTGCTTTATTTTAATAACGTATGATAGTAAATTCAACATTTTTGGGGTTTTGGACTGTTGGATAAAACGATTTAAGGACATCGCTCGTAGACGTTTCGCAGACTGCTTGTTTGCCAGGCAAAGAGCTCACTGAGGTGTGAGGTGAATTATGGGAAATGTAGGATACAGTGTTTTTAAAGCTTGAATCTCAGCATATCTGACCATTCTTTTTTTTTTTTTTTTAAATATGTCTCGCCTAAATCCACCAACTTTGTGGAGATGTAATACCTGGAAACACCCCTTTTAACAAACAATTCTCTGGTTCCAGATTCTCAAATGTGAGGTTTTTCCGTTTTTCTGTAATCGGCACACAAACCAAAAATTAAAATAATCATTAATTGCAGCCCTTGTGTGGTACGGTGTGTGTGTGTGTGTGTGTGTGTGTGTGTGTGTGTGTGTGTGTGTGTG
>CALSCE010000016.1:1533362-1571317 GCA_943593645.1 Bovichtus variegatus | reverse complement strand
GTGTGTGTGTGTGTGTGTGTGTGTGTGTGTGTGTGTGTGTGTGTGTGGGAGAGCAACGTGTTGTGTGGGAGTGTGGTGTAAGAGCAAGTATGAGTTATAGCCTAATGTCCTGTTACAGTCTGTTGCGCTCACCACAAACACTCAGCCCACTCCTCTCTGTTCTTTTGTCATTCAGGTTTATCCAAGATGAACCGTGTTTAAATCCCCGCAATTAGCTAACTCACAAAAACAATTCAAGCCCCCCTGAGGCTGGGGGCCGCGTGTTTGTAGTAAGAGGAGAGGGGGAGGGGAAGTGGGTAGCTTTTTAATGCCCAAACCCCACCTTTCCTCGTCCTGTGTCTTCAAAACAAGGCAACCTGTTGAATCCATGTCTGCCCCGCCACCCCCCACTGTCAGCCTTAATTAGGGGGAGGCTATATTTAAAAGAGCGGACAGCAGCGATGCAATTATCTTTGAGGATTAGACCCCACTGGCACTGCCATTGTTGGGGGCCTGAACACAGGTGACCTTCCCTTGATGCCTGGCCTTGGCATTAACCCCGCAATAACCATAAGCTCCGAATTCTTCAAGGGAGAGGTTAAATAAGGGGGGAAAACCAAGGGGAATTTGAGCATGAAGAGAACAAGGATGAGCAAGTTGGTGTGAGAAAAAATGCAGAAAAAGAGAAAGGATTAAAGCCAAATATTTCACCCGTGATGATGCTGCTGGAAGTTCCACGGTTTCGTGGCTGGCTTCAGTTAAGAGTGATTTAGAGGGCACGCTTCCACAGCCATAATAACACGTTCTGAATTGGAGATTTTTCAAAGCTTATTATCGCGTCTCTAGTTAAGCAGCGCAGGCTGCTGTTCTCACAGCATTTCATTAAGCGGCGGTTGTTTACGTTCTCAAAACACTCGGAGCAAACCAACAATTAGTGGGGTTTGCTTCGCATGCGAGGGATTCAGGGGGGGGGGCATGTTTTCTCAATCCATCTCCTCACTGGGGGCCTTCTCTTAAGTCTTTGAACCCCGGCTATATTGGTTGGTCCATACAAGGCCGTTTCCATTGGAGCGTCAGTCAGGTACCCTCTTCCTGTTATTCCCCTGTCTGCCGCAATGCTGCTTCCTGACTGGGATGCTCCTGGGGGGTTGAACTGGCGTCACTGGTACACCTCCCTTCATAGTGTTTCTACTTTCCTGACTAGACATTGTATGTATGGAGAGCACACAAGTCAGTGTCCTCCGGCTTGTTTGTTATTGCTGGATGCCGGTCAAACTGGTTTTCTTTCCATTAAGGAAAGATGGACAGATATGCCGTTGTTTTCCTTTTTCTCACAGTTCAGTGGCGTTACATCATTATTGTGGGTCATCAGTGGTGCATCTTATAACAAAGTCAAATACATTACGTTTTCGTATACATAACCAATGAATAAAGTTCAAAGTCAGACAATGTACGACGACCACATCACTAGCAGGAGGATGGAATCTCTTAATTTCCCACCATTCTCTTCAGTCAGTTGCTTTAAAGCTTCTGCGATCAATATTTATACATTAACAATGTTAGTGGTGATGAAACAGCGGAGACTTATTACCCAACTTACCCTCAGCAATTTTGCATCTGAGCTAATTGTTTTGCTTAAAACAGCCCGAGACTTTAGCGCTTTGATTCACCCTAACCGCTTTAATCACCCGCCCAGCACCCGGGTAAGTAGGCAACTCTTCACCAATACATTTACCACATCAACAAAATATTTTAACTTATTGTTTTACAAATGTTTACCGGTGAGAAGCTAAAATGGGGATGACTGAGGCAGAGTGGAGAAGGGTCGTGAGTCAGCAAACTGACTTTCTGAAGCATGCCAACATTAGCAGTCAGTAGCTATACATAAGCTTTTAAGCCTTTAAAGTGCCTTGAGAATAACCCTTTCTTTTTGTCTTATTGCTACAGGTTTTTATTGAACAAGGGTTCTGCTGCTAACTAATTCAACATTTCGAGAAGTGTATGTTGGTCAAACCCAATTAATCAAAATCAGCAGGAGTGAAACATAAATCTACTATACACAATACACTACAACTATGTGCTGTACATGTTGTGTTTTGGAATCAGTGACAGGGATCTGATGCAAAATGAGTCACAGTCTCAGAGTCATCAGCCTCTCTTTCTGGACTATCACATCGCATGGGGATGGAAAAGTACAGCTTCTGCGATTGGTACGAGAGGGAGCTGCTAGCCTGTTGTAGCCTGCTGGGCTCCATATCATAACAGTGTTACTCAACTGGAGAGGAATGTCCACAAACAAAATATCGATTCAGTCTTTTACAGGATAAACGTTGTGTGTTGTGCTACATACACTTAATAAGGACACGTTAACATCAGCTGGCATGTGAAGCACGAGGCCAGCTGGCACTCAACACAAAAGCTTCACATTACGCAAGACTGATGATCAATCCAGTCTTTACAAGGCGGTCAAATTATCTACAAGATGTCTCATGAATGACTTGTGACGAGTCAATTTACTGTAATCTCACAACCAGTCCGTCATGAAAACATTACTTTTTAAGACATCTTTTATGGGTGGCAAGGTCGGTATAATAGTTGGTCTGTCCACCACTTTTTGTCATGACTGAAATATCTCATTAACTATTAGATTGACATTCACAGCCCCCAGATAATGAATCCTACGGCTTCGATGAACCCCTGACCTTTCCTGTACAGCCACCATGAGGTTTGTGGCTTTGAGTGTCTCAACAGCTACTGAAATGATTCACCATAACATTTGGAACAGATATCCATGTCACTCAAAGACTACATTTGGTGCTCCATTCATTTTTCATTTAGCGCCACAATAAGTTAAACATTTCAATTTGTCCAATACTTTGGAACCAAGATGGTAAACGTCACACTTGTTAAACATTAGCAGGTTAGCATTGTCATTGTTAGCATGCTATCGTTACCATTTAGCTAAAAGAACAGCTCACTCAGCTGATAATAAAATCATGGCATGTTTTTCTACTTGTGCATCATTTCTCTAATAAATAAACCTTCCGTTCGGTTTATTATGCTCAACTCCTCTACCGTCTACGTATAGAAGTTGGAATATGTAAAAAGAAAATCACTGGAGACTATTTAAGTACAATCATTACGCAAACAATTATTTATACAGGTAGTCTAACTATTAACCGAACTGCAGGAGTGACTCTCACCAAACGCGGCAAGCAGCGAGACTGTAAAGCTTCCATAATTTGATTTTACAGCTGCTTCCTTTACAGAAGAACCCTGTATGAAGTCGTTTTAGTAACCACTTAGAAGATAATGAACCCCCAATTTCGAGTTAGTCAGGCAGCAGCACATTTTGTCCACTGAGCCGCTGCTGTATGTGAAAGAGTCGGTGAATGTGAGGCACGGACTTAAATGCTGGAAAGGGGGCATGCGCACCCACCCTTCCCTTAATAAACAAATTAACACCAGTATCTCAACAGTCAGCACTGTGTTTAAAAGTGAGGCGGTAACTTTTCCCCAGCTCCCCTGATGTCTAAATGACTCCCGAGTCATCAGAGCATTGCAGACCACCATTTCCATTAGTAGGCTTGCATACTTCATAAAGTAAACTTTCCAAGCATATTATAGTCATAGCTGAGGTCACATCCTGTTAGACTACAATTTTTTCCCCCCAGAAAACCAATTTCAAGACTCTGTCGTCAACTCAAGTACAATACAAGCTGTGAGAAATACATGCGGGTAGCAATCAAGCAAAATTGATGAACGCACTGTATGTGGCTGTACTGAAACAAATCAACTGCGACAGCCTACTTTTGAATACCGCGGAAACATTTTTTGCAAAGAGAGGAATCGCCAAATAGAGAAAACATTAGGAAAAAAGAAACACAACACGTTCTTCAAAAGAACCACAAGAAGGATGAGGAAGAGAGGCGGGTAAACTAAGAGCCGATTCAAACTGTGCCACAGTCTATAACATGCTGAGTGACTGACTGCTCCCACCTTGCAGGAGAAGTGAATCCCCGCAGGCTGAAAGATGGACTACAATCAGATGGGTGGGAGGGTGTTAGTGGAACGGCAAGACACCCAGACTTTAATCCATCTCTTCCAGGAAATGCCACCTAATACCTTGCACTCTATAGCCCCTTGACATATACAGAAAGTGGGCATCCAGCTCAATGCGAGTGTTTACCTAGCAGCCTTAGCAGATCCCTGTCAGCGTCAGTTAGGTGAGATTTTCGGCCAAGCAGGTCAGTGGAAAGGAAAGTGAGGTTAAGTGAGTAAAGCCAGTGTGTCTGTATTGGTAAAAAAAAGTTAAATAATAATAAGTAATAACTGGCATGAAAAGAAAATGTAATTTGACAACTGTTGAGAAAAGAGGACAGCTAAAGGCTAAATGATTCAACCAATAGCAATAAGGTGATTCTGTGGGAGGTATATCACACTGGTGCGTCTGACTAATATGATATTACATCCCCTAAAACATCAGCAAAGGATTACTCATAATATGTGCCTGAATGAGACAAAGGAGAGTG
Organism: Bovichtus variegatus; assembly: GCA_943593645.1. Taxonomy (NCBI): domain Eukaryota; kingdom Metazoa; phylum Chordata; class Actinopteri; order Perciformes; family Bovichtidae; genus Bovichtus; species Bovichtus variegatus. Next base: position 1,566,806 of record CALSCE010000016.1, on the reverse strand, counting down.
AGAAAAAGAGAATTAAAGCGAACCCAAAACACAATGGGGGTGAGAGTGAGCAGTGACGGCATCAGACACACAAGTCAGGTTTCCATCGAAATGTCACAGACTTTCCCGAAAATTGCCAAAAGAAAATACGAGGGAAATGGCGCAAGTACAAGATCGACAGTCAAATCTCAAAAGGGAGGAAAAAAACCTGACGGAAATAGGGGATTTATGTTGGTTTGGTTATTTTCGGTCTCCTCATCAGTCCACAACGATCTGATGTTTTCATTTGTTCGTCACTTGTTTTCGTGTCTTCCATGGACCGTAAACCGGAGTGATAAATAAGTCATGTTTCATATTCGCTAAGTCCATTTCCATTGTCTTTTGTTGTATGTTTTTTTAATCCATAAATAATTTTTTTTATGGAAGACAGAACCTGCTAAAATAAAAACAATTATAAAAAAAAATTACTCAATGATATTCTCAAAAATAATATCAAAAATCAATGTAGACATTAATTCATTGAAAAAATGTGACTTACATTGATATTTCTGTTTCAATTTCTCTTTATTATTATTAAGCCGGCGACCTGAAACTTCTCCTCATCCTTTCTGTTTCTGTCAAACTACGACTCTCTTCACAGTATCGCTGCGCCTCCAGCTGTTTGGGCAGGGAGGGGCTCGTTGTCAAGGCGACCCACACCTTTTCGGTTCGTCTTGTCTGGTCCTGTCTTGTCAAAGCTGAGGGAGGGCAATGAAGGAGACAAGGATAGAAGCAAAGAGGGAGGGAGGGAGAAATGGGGGGGGGGGGGAGCTATCAGGGATAATAAGCCCTTCTCTAAAATCTAGATCCAGGGAGCAAGCTCAGACTAGCATTTAGCGCTAACCAGCAATATCTGAAATGAATCCTACCAACTCAGCCAAGAACTAAGTCTGGATTGGACGTCATCTTCCAGTCGGACACCTGGAGGCTGATTTTAATAACAGTGACTTGAAGAAAACCCACAGCAAAGCATCCAAATAAACCAGTAAGCCCACTTGGAAACACATGTGTCGGGCCATCCAAAAGTTCTTCTAGTAACCTTTGGAGAGCTGTTGTGTAATGTGGCGACAGCGCTGAGCTACGGCACACAAGCACAAAGGGTGACACCTAGTGTGATTTCAGTAAATGATGGTGCAGGTGAACTCATTGAGTTTCAGGGCAGTCATGCTGTGACTGAAAGAGCTCCGCCAGGGGCTGATCTATGGCAGCGGGAGACCAAAGCCAGGCCTGTCTGGGAATAAAATGGTTTAAATGAACAGCAGCACCGTCCTAAGATTCTCTTTTTTTTCTCTCTTTCTGTCTGTGTTTGCGTCTGGTCTGAGTCCTGCTGCCAAGCCGCCGGCATATCAAAGAGACTATTCCTAGTGATTTTTTTTTTTTATATATATATATAATAAAGACTCTTAAAGTAAAATATAAAACTTTCATGATTTTTCTTTTTCCGAGTAAAAATGCCTTCTAAATCTGTTAGGTGGCTGGAGTAGGCGAAAACATATTTATGTTCCCATTCTTCCTAGAAATGATATTGCCCCCTACTGTTTGAATCTCGTTACAGGCCATGCATGTAGAGCCTTGAGCAACAGCCATGAGATTTAGTTAAATGAAAAATACGGCATCAGAAACTATTACACTGCACAATAAACATAGTTTTATTATAGACCGGAAAAATACCCAAACTAACATGACTCGCCTTATTACTGCTCTTACTTCACGCCTCAAAGTACTAAAAGAACCAGAAAAATTTGGAATTGGTATCAGGGTATATCCTCTCTTTAGTAGGGCAGAAAACATCATTGTGGGGTCAAGAGATAAAGAGTAAATGTTAAAAAAAAAACACTGATGAGACAAGGTGCAATAATTGGAGCTCTGAAAGCCGACTGATTCATCTAAAAAAGGAAATATTTTCCATGACTGTACAGCCAAGAAACAGAGAAATTGCCAAGGTGTGACTGTCTGAATTTAGACAATTTCTAAGTTCAGCATTTTTGCATTAGAGGAAGGAGTGAATCCTAAAGAAAGAAAGAAAGTTCCCGCTGAAGGCTTTCATGTTTTATTGTCTTACGACATTGAATAAAAAGTTGATTTAATGAGGATTTTTTTGAGACTGATCAACAGAAAAAGTGAAAACAGATTTCCAAAAAGTCATTTAAATTAATTACAAATATAAAATCTACAATACTTGTTTGTAGTACACATTTATCATATAGACACAGTCAAAGAATTGTGGTGAAATGTTTAAAGCTGCTACAATAAAACATTTTTATAAAATCAACAATGGAGTAAATAAATACTTGTATGTGAAAGGGGGGCGCTTGTAGTGTCAAACCCGCGGATGATTACAGTTCCCCTCAGCTCTGTGGAGCTTCATAGTGTCTTTCAGCTCATTGTCTGGCTTTTATGGAGTGCAACTTTAACATTTGAATTCACTCTCACCGGGGTTTTCCGCTGATGCAGCCCAGAATAAACCTATACAGTGAACAATTAACTCAGGTTCAATTAGCTTCGTTGACTTATACAATTCCGGTCATTTTCAATTTTAAATATTTGGGAAAATGTGAGAATCAAATGCAAGAAATCTAACAACATCGTTGTTTATAATGTTATTTTGCTAATAGGTACAACTACTTTATTTTGCCGTCAACCGGTCCCCCCTCCTTCTCTCCGTTTGTCCCAGTCCACACTGGGCTCTTTCCCTAATCTCCTTACATAATAACATCAACCCTGGCCCAGGGGACAGGTGGCGTCAGACATGCTTTGTCCCTCACAGCCTCCCCCCCTGTGCCACAGCAGGTCATATAAACACAAAAGAATACAAATACTTTAAAAGATATCATGTGAACTCACCTTCTGCCTCATTTCAAAACTCTACAAACAAAATCTTTTACAAAAGCAAAAAGAGCTCGTCGTGTAGGACGGGCCCAGAAAGGCTTTCAGGAAAAGTGGGGTCGGGAGACTCAATAATGTGAGGAGCGGGGGAAAGATAGTTCAGGTTAAGCTCGTTGGCTCTCTCTTCTTCCCCCACTTTATTATTCTCAGTTGCCATGGAGAAAAACTATATATAACCGTCTCTCTCCCCACGTGCTGTCTGAATGCACTTTTCTCACTGTCATTTTCTCTTTCCATTGTTTCCACTAAGAGGACAGAAGGGGACATCATCTCCGTCTAATGCTCAGCTCTAGTGGCAGTCGACAAACCAAAACAGCCGAGAGGCCGTCTGACAGACCAGACACTGTGTCGGTTTCTCTCCTGGCCAGACTCCCATTTTCAGAAACCAGTCGCTTCAAAGGAATAATTCATTTCACAGTCTAGTGGCCAGACACAGAGCCCACGACACTCACGCCCCTTTTAGCACCTAAAAGAAGAAAAAGTAGCTTTGCCACCCTGCTTTGACATGGAATGCAACACAAGAGAGATGCAATAACTTCTGAGTAAATCCGACGAAAGTCAAGAGCTTAGGGGGACCAGCGGGAGCTATGGGGACAGAGTCAGGGTGTGTGCATCTTCTTTTTAAAGCCGTTTCATTTTCAGTTCATGTTCAAGTGACAGTAAAAAAAACTGAAAACTTTTGAGGTGATCTGGTGGCTTAGGGGTTTCAGGCGCTGGCCAACAATAAGTCCTGTAAATCACTACAACGTATGCAATTGTCCGCCGACGTCTCCATCGGCAGGACCGCATCATTTGTAAGTGCTCACCAAAACCATCACAAATCCCTGTTGCAAAAAAAAAAAAAAAAAAGAAAAAAAGCATTTAAAAAAAAAAGGTAGTTAAATTTTTTTTTAAAGTTAGTTTTACCGACTAGGTCAGGGTCCGGATAGATCATGGTTTGGGTTCAAATAACTACTTGGTTAAGGTCAGAGCACGTTTGTCAGCACGCTTACAATAATAACCACTTGGTTAAGATTAAGGAACGATTATGGTCATGGTTAAAAGAAACCCAAAGTTGCATGTTGGTAGGAAACAGGAAACGCACAGCAGTGTCCCGTGGCAAAGTCTGACGTTTTGTTAACCCATTGAACCACCCGACCTCCTCTGTGTCCTCCTCTGTGTCCTCCTTTGCTCCCGACAGATAAGACTTTTGATCATTCCTATGGTCGCTAGAGATTCTTGTCACTTGTGTCAATTTTGGGCATTTAATGAAACAAGGGAGAGCAGTTCAAGTCACTACCCTCAGTTACTTTCATCTCTCTACTTTAAACTCTAATAAAAAGGCATAAAAATGTCTAACAATAGTTTTTTTTTTTTTTTTAATTAACTTTTTTTTTTTTTTTACCATCACCTTAACAGAAAATATAAGAGGCGTTTTGCAACTACAATGAAAATCGAACTAACAAAAAACTATCACAGTCACATCATTTCAATATCTTGGGTCTATGTGACTTGGTTGATTTGTCACAAGAAAAAAAAAAAAAAAACTTATTTGCTTTCTGGCAGAGTTAGATGAGAAGACTGATACAACTCTCATGTTAAATTCAAGGCTACAGCCAGCAGCCGATTAGCTTAGCTTAGCATAAACCATGGAAACAGGTGGAGCAGGAAGCTGTTTGATAAATCTGTGCATAAACGAAAGAAAAAAAAAAAAAAAAAAGGACAATGTGCTGGACTATTTCTTGGTCAGCTGAGTGACTTTGTGGCGTCACTGCGAGGTTGCCAGGCAACCAGCTCAGAGACTTTTAATTTGTATGGATTAAACAAACAAGATAGAAGATGTTAATCATTGGGTTTTTAGAGGTGCTGGTACTTTAAGAGGATTATTACCTTTGAATTTAGACAGGCTGGCTGTTTCCACCTGTGTTCTGTCTATGCTAAGCTAACCAGATGCTGGCTGTAGCTTCATATTTAACATACAGACATGAGAGTGATCTCAATCTTCTCATCCAATTTGTTGGAAGAAATAAGTGTAAGATCCCAAAAATGTCAAAGATATTCCTTCAAGAGAGACTTTAAAAAGGGAACAAAACTTTTTTTTTTAGGACACTTTGATTTTCCAGGACTCCATTGCACTCTGGAGATAAACCTGCTGACTGTTGTACTGACATCAAAGTCCTTTTTTTAGTTGACCTGGCAGGGTTAAGGGTTTAAAGGTCTTACCTTAGAGGCCCTCCGGCGCTCAGGACACTCAGGGTGCTGGCACACCACCCAGTCCTCCTCCTGGACGGGCTTGTCATCTGAAACAGAACGCACAAGTCTATTTAAAATCCCTCTTTATCCCTAACACACCACACCAGCCACCCAGCCAGCTACAGGTCCATTAACACACCTTTCTTGGTAAAGATGTAAGAAACATATTGTAGACACGAAGACTGAAGTCACTGCCGTGTTTATGTGAGGACGGAGTGAGAGAGTGACTATGAGACACAAGAAACACTCTCACGCAGTAATAGAGACCGAGAAGCAATGTCATAAAATGAAAAAAAAAAAAAAGAAAGAAAAAAAGAAAAAAAAGAAGTCTGGTTAAAGAGATTTCTGGAAGGAAAGGTAAATAGAGGGAAGAGGGTGGGGTGTGTTGTTGTGAGGAGATCAGAGAGAAATGAATAACGACCAAAGAGACAGGAAGAAAATGGAGCGAATGAGAGGAAGCCACCATTCTGGGTTCTGTAGAAAAAGTGCACTCGTCGTTGGTAAGCTCGCTGTACTCCACTGCACAATAACAAATCACCGTTGTCAAATAAACCTCCAAAATCTACTTGACTAGTTGGCCAACGCTGCATTGAGGGTATGATAAAAGGCAGTGTTTACGTCTACATCTTCTACATGTACACAAACGATAAAGATAGCATAACAGAGCATCAATATTTATCCGTCTGCCTAATGAGAAAAACAGAGAACACACGTACAGGACGGAGAAAGTCAGCGCAGGGAAGGGGAGCAGAAAGAGCTGCAGGGGGGTTGGAATAGACGGTAAAAGGTGCTTGTTGCAAAAAAACGTCTCCCGTTTCTGGGAATGAGGACTTTGTAGCAAAAACCTTTACAGCAAGCTCAGATAACCCGTTCATTGTAATGTCACCTCTCCCTATATGGCCACGCCAACAGATGATATATCATTACTAAATCATCAGTAATAGAGACGGCCTGCCGCTAGAAAATGAAGTCACTTAGTGGCTGAACTTTAAGCCAACTTCAAACAATAATTTGTCCCCGCGACAGAAATGGTAAAAACCGCCGAGGGACCTCTCTGGGCTGCTGTACGGAAACAAGTCACCTCGAGTCATCCACTTGGCTACAGCTGCACACTCACAGGTCAAGGGAGTATGTGTGTGTGGAAGAGGGCAAACACTGTAATTGGTGCATACCACAGAACCCATAGATTCCACACTGGGAAGGGACGGGACATCCTGTCTGCACTGAATTTGCTCAACGAGAGTAAAAACAAGACGAACAGTCTATAGACTCTCTAGCACCTGTACAGGTCCAGCGATGCTTTGAGCGAAATGCTAACGCGCTCACGGTGACAATGTGAACACGCTAATGTTTGCCAGGTGTTCACCGTATTAGTTTAGCGTGTTATCGTGCTAGCGGCTGAGGCGGATGGGTATGTCATTGCTCGTCTTTTCACTTTTGTCAGCATTAGACAAATTTAGACCCGATGGCCACTACGAAAGATTAAGCGCTCGGCTACGTGACCGGGGCGTAATCCGCGTCACGTCGTGCCTCCTGCACGCTCCAACAAACCAAACCAAACGGTGTTTTTCCCGTAAGTGTGATCGCTTCTGACACGGGCAGTCTCCTGTCGTGTGCGAGGGAAACGGGCATTATCCGGAGTTCATATGAGAAAACGGCTTTAATGTCCAATTTCACGCAATACTGTACATCCAATCCTTAAAATCAGTAATATTCATATTACCAGGAAAAATAACCGTATACGGCGAGTACTTTAAGCGTAAAGTATGTTCTGTTCTGAAGGTAAAGAAAGGACTTTTTAATTACAGAGAAAAATCCTAAAAAGGTTTTCTGCTAATCCATTAAGTCGATGTTGAGATATTTCACAGAATAAGGGAAAGTCTAGTGCTGGCAGCGCTAGAAGAAAAGTCGGGAGATCACCAAAGTCAGTAGGGTTCATCCTCCGTGGAACATGAATGTCTGTACCAAATGTCATGCCAATCCACCCGAAAGCCGTTGAGATATTTCAGTCTCCAAAAGCGGTGGACCGACAGACAGAAAAGAGAAAAGAAAGTCTCTGCTGTGCTGGGAGCAGGCCGAGACATGCTCTCAGCTCCGACTGTGGCCAGCAGGCCTCAAGCTAACAGCTCCCTCAGGGTCTGCAGGCAGTAGACTGCAGAGGGAGCCTCCGGCTTTTATGGAGTGTTTCCCAAAGAGGCAGAACTTCTTCTTTACCGCAGCGTGACTACACAGACGACTTACATTCATCGGGTGGACAGAAACAAATGGGTGCCAATGTTGCTCTGCATCTGCTGGATGTGCAAAAAGGCGGCTGTTTGCTAGCAAGTCAGCTATATTAACTTAATGTTTAATTTATCAGATAGATTACATTTGCAAAATTTTGCAAAAGTTTTATTTTTCTGTGTTAATACTCAAATTTGAATTTTTACCAACTTGCAAATGGATCCAAAACAACCAGTTATTAGGACCCTACCACAACTAGGGCTGTAACTTTTAATTCAAAATGCAAACTATTGAAACGTGAAGATGTCAGAACTCAAAATGCAGTGTGTCAGCACAACAGGCCATGTCTTGTTGGGGGTGTTTGTGAAAATCCACTGTCACCATCCTCTGAAGGATCAGTGTGTGGAAGCATTTTGGGTTTGAGAAAAAGACATGCCGGAATTGTGGATTTTTGAAATGCAACTTCATTACAGTAACTACGCCGGGACAACAAATCTGACGAGTCATCTTTTAGCTCGTCATGCAGAGGCAGCTGAGAATGAACGTGGCCTCATGGGTTAAGCAACATGTTATTTCTCCTCAATTTGAAAAACCGTAACTGGGCCATAACCTCAAATCCACTCCGTGTCTCGCTGTCCTACACTCAAGACTCTCCTTAACCCCTTTAACTCGTAGCCCTCTCTTTTCTACTCGACCTTCCCATTGTTTTGTAAAAATCACTTTATTATCTGCTGAAGCTCCATCTTCTCTCCTACTTGCTCATATCTTGCTGACTCTTTGTCTTTCTCTCTCTGATGAACTGGAATTCCTGAACTCAGCACTGCTGATTAAGCCAAAAGCAAACACAAGCACGCACACACGCGCGCACACACTGTGCACAAACACACGTGACAGCAGACAATGAGCTTGCACACTAAAGAGACAGTGGAGCATCCCATCTACGCAGCTCTCTGCTGGCTTTCTCGCCACAGAGAGAAACTGCCGGGAGCAAAAGAGCCATTAGGCAGCCATAAATAAGCCAGAGCAACAGAGGCAAGTTCGAAATTATGCACACTTGAAAAAGCAAGACGCACTATCTATTCGAATTCATCAATCTCCACTTCTTCATTTTGTAACCATGATGCAACTGTGAATGTGGTTTTAAAGGATTTTTTGCATTTTTCTTATAATGAAAGTCCTTCTTTACGGTCAGATCTCCATGTTTTCTAGCTACGAAGGAAATGTATAAAAAAAAAAAAAAGAAAAAAAAAAAAAAAAAAGAAGTGCTGAGACGATTAATCTATTGATCACGTAGATGATCAGAAAATTAATTAAGGACAATTCTAATGAGCAATAAGTCATTTATCAAGAACGGGTGTTCTCCAGCTTCTCAAATGGGAGCATTTGTGTTTTTCTCAGTTTTGTTACTTATTATAATATTGTTTACCGTGTGTGTGTGTGTGTGTGTGTGTGTGTGTGTGTGTGTGTGTGGGGGGGGGGGGGACATGCAGCTTCAGCATCAGTCTTTTTTGCATTGCTACACAGCACTGACTTAGCTTTGATATCATGTATTGCCATCAAATACATATTCAAGACCTTTTGCACGGCTCTGATTCATACGAGTTAGCTGGAAACATAAAAAAAAAAAAAAGTCAGCCGGGAAAAAGAGTTTCAACCCACCCATTGAGCTCACTTGGCTAGCAACAGCTGATCAAATCTGCCAACAGTCGTGATTTCCGCCAGCATAATAGAGTGTCGGAAAGAAAAAAAAGAAAAAGGCCTGCTGTTGTTTAAAGTCAAGGAACCATTGTTTCAAATACTGCTTTGAATTTTGAGTGGTAAGTCTGTGACTCTTAACAATGTTACTACAGTGGAAAGCTTCACAGGAGATCAGTGAGCAGTCGATGCACCTGTACATGTGGATGGAGGCTAAAGAGCTGCGCAATGCAATTCACTAACAAAGTCCCAAAAAGTTCAAGCAGGTCTTTTGTCACCGCATCACGACTGTCATACTCTTCATCTCCTGTCCCACCTCTGCCTCCCTCAGAGCCTCACCAGAACGGCGTATTTCGAGAGGCCGAGCAGAGCACACGTTTTTATGAGGAATGTTGAGAATGCTTCACCCTGCCTTTCTATGTGGTGAGATCTCATCATGGCACATGACGCGAGGGGGTGAGCCGTATTCTGTTGTTTGCTCAGGCTTCGACTCCTCTCCTCATTTTTTGCGTTTTTTTAAGAGCACCTCCATCCCCGTTCGTAACGCAACATGCACCTCCTTGCCAGGAGATCCTTATGAAAAGAGTCCTGAGAGACGAACACAGACGGCAGGCAGCCTGGACGGCATACGGACTGGGAAAACCTGGCAAAGCGATAGCCATATCAGCACATGCCGAGGTAACAGACTGACAGAAACAAAACATAAATATGGCACGAGTAGACTAGAAGTGGAGAAAGGCAGGTGAGGGTGGCGAGTCTAGTTAATAGATGGACAGATCAACAACACTAGTGTAAATTGTTTAGAAATGTCTTGATGTGTGAAAAATGGTTCATGCACAACAAAAAATCCAAAAATATTATTTCAAGATTAACAAATGAAATATAACACAAGTCCTCTACCACATTTTACCAAAACATTTTTTTTTTTTAACAAAGAATATCTAAATATAGCATGTAAGAATATACATAGGAAGATATGGATACCATCATAATTATTGTTATACTGTAGTATATCAGGCAAGTTTTATAGTGGCGTTACTAGTTCTACAGATGACTTGCAGCATGTTTGGTGGAAGTTAAATAGTTTTAATTAGAGGTGACACAATGAATTAATAATAAGCGATTAGCGTTAAATGATAAGATTGATACCCCTCTAATATTTGAGAGTGACATCTTTCTAATCTAGCACGGGATGTAGACAGACAGGTGGGGAGACTGACAAACTGAGGGAAGTCTTAAAAAAAAAAAAAAAAAGGTGTTTATGACAGAACACAAAAAGTTTGTTGCCAATTATTCCTAGCTCTTCGGAAAAGTCACTTCATGTGTTACACAAAACGTATTTACTGTTCATCTACCTTTGAATTTCAAACATGAAATCAAGCTTAAGACTGGATACTGATACCTAAAGAAGGCTCTGTTCAGCGTCAGTGAGTAATAAAACCTGCAGTATTCCTCTGCAGGTGAACGAGCCTGTGGGCCCAGCGAGCAGACGTTACAACACCAGCAGGTTGCAGCTGTTTTTAATGCCGAGGGTTTCAGTGGCAGTGGGGGAGGACACATCCCTCCCGCTCAATGTTGTTTTACCCCCACAGTGGTTAAATCACACACATGTGCATCACACACTCTTCTACCCCCTCCCTGCACCGTTCTCCCTCCTCCACCACATCTGAGCAAACCAAAGCCCCCCCTCCTTTGTATAAAACTGAAAACCACGGAACAACAAGTGTAAACTGTTCCAGAGAGGCGTGGAGGAGCAGTCAAACACTTTTCAATTAACAAAAGCGGAGGAAAACAAATTATATTTGATTTATTCTGCCGACCCTTTAAAGAAAAAAAAGAAAAAAATTACACAGTGCCGATGAAAACAATACAGCTTTCTCAAGTCTCTCCGTGCATATCGGCTGTCTACATGATGGTTACATTAAAAAAGGTAGAACTCAATACCTTGTCCCCATATTTAATAGGGGGTCATGAGGGGATTACTGCATATCTTGAATTTTTAAGGGCATTAATGTCAGAAAATACAGTAATCGGTCAAGTGCCGGCTGATTATTATGTAATAGCGTGTGGCCTTTTGTGTCGGGCTATTCTTTTTATGGGCTTTATTGGTGCTTAATTCTGAGAAAAATAGAAGCGTGTTCTGCAGTTACTGGAACCTGTATGACCTGAGGAATGCCAGTGTGTGCTTGTACACTGGGGATATCTTGGACTGGCCAAATCAGGTCTCACCAAACAACCTCATTAGACGGACAATTCAACACAAGCTTTCCCTTTTGTGCTTTTAAGAGCGGTTGCCTTAAAAAAAAAAATAATTATTATTATTTTTTTTTTAAAGGACTCCCAGTCGACATCCAGTCTCCTGCTTTAACGCTACGTCTTCATTAAGAACAAAGCGCCATTGCAATGTGCAGACTTGTAGTTGTAGTCAACAATATTACCAAAGCATTCCCTCACTACCAGTGTTAACACAGTATGTAAAATGATCATGTTGTTGATATTTGGTGATGCCATACCTATATGATGCGCAACAAAAACAAATCAACTTCTTTTCATATTCATACCGATTCAAATACAAAGTGTCATATGTATTGCCAGACAAATGAATTATAGGGCTTCAACTAACTATTATTTAAATTATTGAATCATCTAAGGGTGTTCCTCTTGATTAATCTATAAATCGTCCATTCATGTTATTCCTAGCCCAAAGATACCATGTGTGAATTATGGGCTATGCCAATTAAGGTGTGACACGCTGTCTTCCCATATGATATATTTCCCAAAAAGCTCTGAGAAAAGGGAAGACACCTGTAGCATATCGCTAACTCTCTACGCTGTTGAGCCCATAATTCAGACAATGCATCATCATTTTGTCTTAACAACAGTCCAAAACCCCCAAAATAATAAGTGAACTATAATATACGAGACAGAAAAGCAGCAACACTTCTTATTTGAGAACCTGGAACTAGTAAATGTTTCATATTGATTCTTGAAAAATTATCAAAATCATTTTCTGTTGATGGACTAACTGATTATTCGTTTCAGCTCAAAAATTGTCCACTTTTCTTTTCTTTCTTTGTCGTCTTGAGAGGCATGATTTAAGGCATGTTGACGCACACGTTGAACGGTCAATACTGAAGATGACTTGATGCAAAATGAAGAAAGTACGTTTCAAAGTGGCGTGAAAACAGATCGGTTGCTAGCTGCACAGTGAAAAGTACAGAGAGGACCAGCGACTTTTGTATGTGTCTAGCCTTGTTGTTCATGCTTCACAAGGACACAATTACACATTTGAAATGTGTGCCTGCAGCACTGAAGTACTGTTACAGTTCTTTGGCGACACAGGACTGGAAAAGCAGTTGTGACTCTTATAATAAGTCAGTTTCTGAGGACTGATACTGTCGTGTGTTGGAGAAGGAAAAGTATCTTTCAGCTGAGAAGCTCCAACGGACTTGGGATATGTTTTTAGTATAGAAGCTCGGGGCTTAATTACAGAGATGGTGAAAAGGTAAGGATCAAAGCCTCACTGTTCCCTCTCTGGCATTCCTCTTTACGGTCTCTGCCAAACAGGTCTGCCTCAGCAGGCACCGTCCTTAAGCTGACCAGAAAGTAGCCGGATTTCCAAGAGGCTGGCTGGCAGAGAGGAGAGGATGAAGTACATTCCTCCCCAGCCCTGTGTTATCACTTCCCCTCCACTAATAGCATAAATCGCGCGGCACAGCGGAAAGCAAGTGCCCATGTGCCACGTCAAAAAAAAAAAAAAAAAAGCACTGAGAGGAGACAGGGAAGCATTTCAGTTCAGCTATGCACTTCTTCGGTGGTAAATATTTCATCAGTGGAGCTGGTTTCATCCGCTCTTTCCGTCTCTCCTCTCTCATGTGAGGCTGTCTTCATGCCAGGTTCCCTTGAGTGCTTTCAAACGGAAGAACAGAGCAATGGAAAAAAAAAAGAGGAAACCTTTCCATGATGGTGCTTGAATCCGTAGCTCAGAAGTGCAAGTGAACCAGATCGTCCGTTGGCAGAAAAGTTACATATAACAATGTGGAGTAATGTCTGATCCATGTCGCACATATCATGTTAGATATACTGTATAACGATGAGACTTAGTGCAGCAGGCCTGAACTACACACAAGGTTTCTATTCATTTTCTCCATGACGCTGAATAATGATGATGATATCAGAAGTATAACTGAACCATGTTTATAGCTCTTAAGTCTTTCCCAACCATGAAAATTAAACTAATGACAATGCTAACATGCTGATGTTTAGCAGGTAGTTTAACGGGTTAGCGTGCTAAGAGTGCTAAATAGAACTTAACACAAGGTGCCACAGGAGGCTGATGGTAATGTCGTTAGTTGTGTTGGTCGTGAAATCAAAAGTACTGGACAAAGATGAAACGTCAGAGGATCACCAAAGTTATTACAATTCATCCTGAGGAAAACGGGAATTTCTTCAACAAACTTCAGGACAATCCATCCAATCTAATAGTCAAGACATTTCACTAAAAGCCAAAAATGTCAACCACAAGGTGGCACTGGAGGGAAAAGTGAGGTGATCACCAAAGTTGATAGGCTTCATCCTCTCGGGACCATGAATGTCTGTACAAACGTCATGACGAGACACCCAACAGCTGTTGAGATATTTCAGCTGGGACCAAAAATGGCACTCGAGTCAAAAAGATATTCATGTACTTAAACTTAATGTCCACATTTTAATGCAATACAGTACATCCAATCACCCATTAGTGAGATTTACAAAACGAGGCAAAAATAACTGCATATAAGGAGTACTTTAAAAGCATAGCGCGTTACTTCTCCGAGGGTATACGAAAACATTTTTTTTTTTAAATCACAGAAAAATTTGAAAACTTAATTCCAGCGTGACATACTGTACATCGCTGGACTGTAGACTGATCTAAAAGAGAAAGGTGAGCAGCAAATATGTGTACCAAATTCCAATTTAATTTATTTAACAATAGAATTAACCCTTTGCCATTTATTTCTGTTTTGGTTATTGCCTCTGAAATCCAAAATCAGTGGACGAACGCAAACCAATCCACTGCCCAGCCTCCTGTTTCATTGTGAGGACACACAGACACACACAGACACACACAGACACACAGACACACACACACACACACAGTATGCCAGCTTACCACACAGATCATGGATGACGTCCAGCGATGAGGACCAGGAGTAGCGCTCTATTCCCACGTGAGAGAGAGAGGGTGGCAGAGCCTCCAGCTCATACGCTCCGCGCTTCTTCCAGTACGTGAACATTGTGAGTTCTTCAACCAGCTATACGGTAATTCATATATAATCAAACCGTTTAAATTATTACCCTCAAACTGAACTCATCCCACAGTGTCTAACGAGCCCTTGAACCCCCCTCCCCTCCCCTCCTAAAAAATGAATAATCTAAACTTCTGCAAACAATCAAACTCTTCTCATCAACCATCTTTATAATGTCAAACTTTCCAGAGCAACTCAACTTCAAACTCTGCCAACTGCCAACATGTTCCTGTTCATCCCCACCTGCACAATTACCTCATCCAGCTATAAAACCGCAAAAAAAACACTTTGCTTTGAACCTTCTGTCCAAGTCTTCTGTCCAAGGCCGGTCCAAGTGAGCAAGCAAACTCCCCTCAAGTACAATCCATTACATCTCCAGGTGACCATGTCATTGATTCTAAACCTGGAGTGACCTTTAGCTCTGCCATCCAGGATTTACCAGGCAAGTTTTAAAGGTGAGCGAATGACCACACTTCTTTCTAAACACGCGTCTCTCCACATTAATGTCCAATGCCTCTCCCTGTTGATTGTGTGGATTTTAAATCTAAAAATCCACAGAAAGTCACACACCAAATGCTGCCAAGCACCAAATGTTCTTCTAATCCATTTCAGAGAGCTATCCCTGCCTAAATTACAGACGTCCAACTGCTAAAGGGTGTTGCAAACTCATCTCCACCACCAGCAAGTAAAATGTCCTGTGCTGCTGCCTTCTCTGAGCCTCGACATTATCCATGGCAAAGTTTCTCAAACTGTACAAAACTTGAGTGTGAGGCAAGCTGCTCATGTTAAAGTCCTGTGTAGGATCTCCTGGCGATAGGGGGGCTTTCTGCCCACGCCATCAGACAAGAGTTGTATTCATGCAGAGGTGAGTTGCATGCTGGGACGGGCAATCTGGTCCAATGGCTTTTGGACTGGGTGACACAAAGATCTCTTTTAAACCTCCTCCTACATCCAGAGCAGACTTTCTTTAGGTTCTGCGCAAACTGTAAAAGGCTTGACATTTTTCTGCATTAATTAGTGCCCGCGCCTTTTATGTCTCCTGGAAGATTTATTCCCTTTTTATGAATGCACCAGCTCTGTGGTGACTGAGCTCAGTTATTTCTGTGGAGGTACAATGCACACATTGGCCTCTCGGAGATGAGAACCCCCAAATGACCAAAAGGAGTCCTGTAATGAAGATTCTTATCGGTGACAAAAGCGTTTCCCCTTCTCTAATATCTTTGGAAAAAAAGGGGTTGAAACAACTTGCAGTTATATCTCAAGTCGAGGTATAATATTTTCCCCAGCGTTGCCTTAAGGCTGATGCACTACTATTATGCGTCTAAAATGGGAGAAGAAATACTGTGAGAATGTGCTGCACCGGCCGGGGGAAGGGAGGGACGTTGTCACACACAACGACCCACATGTCCAATTTTGGGATAAGAAATTAGAGGGTAGGATGGGAGCCGGTTTGCTCTCAGCTCTGGGCTTTGCAGACATATGGTAATAATCTGAAGCAGCTTTGAACACGCGGCTTCCCTTTTAATGAAGAGAGCAGTCGTGCAGCATGAGAACTGGGCTGCAAATACAAGGGCCAATTTCCACCTACTGCAGAAACAAAGAGGGAAGCAGAGGAGGTATTAGACGGCCTCGCTTTCATCATCTTCCATCAGATCACTTTTTAATGAAAAGGAAGGCCCGAAAGTACCTGCCTCCATTATGGCACTGACGTTCAAATGCTTTTTGATCTGATATCACACGGAAAATCTCTCTTTATAACGAAAGCACCAATTCATATCTGGCAGCTGTGTGCTAGCCCAGGACGCGGTGTTGGTCCAGTCGTCCGTAAGAGAGCGAATGTCTAATAAATCACAACCAGGATGGAGGTGAATCTACTTTTCACAACTTCCAATACATACTGTATATTCCAGAGTGCGAAATACCTGTCAAGTGTGAATGTTTTTTCCATTTTTTAAAAAGGGGCACTCCAGAAATGTAGTATTGTACTTTTGTGACATTGGGAGCCTTGTGAGAGACAGAGTCTGTCTTTTACTCCCCAGTATGGCTCATGCTGATATGAAGATTTAGCATCATAGACAGCTGCTTTTGACTTGGATAACTTAAGACCATTAAAATCAGATAACATTGGTAACTTTTACCAAATGTGGCATCCAGCAGTTTAGATCCAAGGCATGCATCTCTTAACAGTACAGTCCCGAACACAAGCCCGGAGATGCATATTCACTGTTGCGGTAGTGTCTTCCAGTTCTATAAGGATTAAAGGGGGTAATACAGAGGACAATAAAGGAATAATTTGACATTTTGGGAAATACACATATTCACTCGTTATGTCGAGAGTTTGATGAGAAGATTGATACCGCTCTCATTTCTGTCCGTTAAATATTAAGCTACAGCCAGGAGACAATTAGCTTAGCTTAGCTTAGCTTAGCTTAGCATAAAGACCAGAAGTGAGGGAAACGCCTCGCATGGCTAGACAGTAGAATCCAATTCGTCATCCAACTCTGGGCAAGAAAGTGAATGAACATGTTTCCCCAAAAATATCAGAGACAGTAAACACATGTCAAATATTTCAAACCGCTTTCCTACACTGAGCATTACAATAACAAAAAGTTGCCTCAACTACCTTTAATTTAGTATTAGTACGAGACAAAAATAGCATGCAGTGAGACTGTGCCTGAATGAACTTGCCTCTCAATAGAATCACACTAAAGTATTAATGGTGTGTTGAGAAATGAGCATGTGAGTGGGTGCAGTACGACAAGACTGTAAATGAGCCTGTTGGGAGTGTGTGCGCTGAGGGGGGGGGGGGAGAGAGTGTGTGAGCCAGAGTGTTGACAGAGGGAGTGCAGTTGAAGGCTTGTGCGTGCCCATGTGGAGGAGGTTTGGGGTTATATTTAGCAAGGTGGCCCATCAATCGGGCCGAGGTTAACCCTTCGCCGGCAAACTAAAAAGACTAGGAGAAGACTTCTCTGTGCGAAAGAGAGAATGCAAAAGATTAATATCAGTTTAAGAGAGACACTCTAAAAAAAAATGTCTTCCAGCCAGACTGTCTGCATCTCTAGCTCAGATGCAGAGAGTAATAAGTACAGCCTGTGCCTGGTTATTTATTCTTCTGCAAAACTACCATCATTGCTGCATACTGCACCTGGAGTCTACAGCCATGCTAGCAGCTCTGTGAGGCTGCAGGCTGAATCCTAATGTCAGCATGCTAACATTCCCACAGTGAAAATGCTCACACGCTGACGTTTAGCAGGCAATAGTGTAGAGCTGAAACGCTTAATTGATCGAGAGGAAATTAATCTGCATCCATGATGATAATCTTGTATTCATTTAAGAAATGAGTTTGGAGCAAGCTGCACCAATGTGACGATTTGTTACTTTTGAGTTTTGCACAGTTGGTTGAACAAAACAAGACATTTGAAGATGTCCTTCCTTAGGCTTTAGGAAACTCATACTGTGAAAATATACGATTTTGACAGTTTTTTAGACCTATAAATAATCTGTTGTGCAGATAATACAGAGTGAAACGAATTGCTAGTTGCAGCCAAGGTATAATAGCTAATGCAATGTCAATATCTATAGCACGTTTATTGTTTTTTTTGGTCAACCATTTCTATGTGTGTTAGTATGCTAGAATTTGCTAAGCTGAGTATACCATGATTTGCATTAGTTTTGCAGGTAGCTGGGAATCGATTGAAGCATTGGACAAGTTCCAATGTTGACCAGATGACGGAGGTAGCTAAAAGTTAAATTATCGCCAAAGTTACTGCAGGTTATCCTGAGGGGGAGGCATGGATGTCTGTACCAAATTTCGTGAAAATCCCTCGACAAATTGAGATTCATGTGGTGGACGGACAGACTCTGTATAAAAAAACAGCTTAATGCCATAACTAAGACTTCATACAGCTAAATCCAAGAATTCAAGATTTAAAGTAAAAGATCAAAAAGACAAAACAGGTGGATGTTTACTATATTTAATACATCAATAAATGTGTCCTAATATTTTCTCTTAATGACAACATAAATACTGACATATCAACCATCAGATACTTGCAGTGAGAACAGGGTGTGCAGGACCATCCCCACCAAGTGAATTACTATGAGGCATCATGTCATTTAACTATCCATCCTTAAACCAGCAGGGACAAACAACCACTCTTCAACTTGTTGATATGAATAATCCCATAATTGAAACAATCTGGTTAAAATTGCAGTGGGGGCTGCCGTTGAGAAGCCAATAACAGAGTCAACAGGAATCAAAAATGCTTATTCCCTAAAAGTACAGTTATTGTCATGTGGAGGGCTGCAATGCGCATAAACAGCCATTTAGCCAGAGTGGAGGTTACGAGTGTGGAAGGACACGTTCAGGGATAAACATTTGCCGTTATGTTTTTAAGAAGTTAAAGAAGGTGTATGTGACCTTAGTGCAGCTCCTCTAATTATGTGCTGTACAGCGAGAAGAGGAGCAGCTCACTGTTGCTCTATTTACAACGCGGAGGGTGACAGTCAATGTGATCATATTAGTTAAGATTTTAGTCCAAACGTAGAGATAAACTCTGACCAAAGAGCGGATATACAAGTCTGTAATAGGTTTAAGTGGTTCCGTGCGCAAATGAAATGAACACGCAAAAGCAGAGCTCAACAGTTTCTTCCCTGTTTGAGGAGGACGAGGACAGAGAATAATATCCCCCGTGAAAGAAAAAGGGGGAGAGTACACAATTTTTGAAATTTGTACCCAAGAAACATGTATAACTGTTGTGAAGCAATGTCCCACAAAAATGACAATAACAGCTATACACGAGTGCTGCAAATGAGTGTAACAAGAGTAGCAGAACAATCTCGGCTTCTCTTTACTATCAGCCATTTCCAAGTATCCTGGGAGTCCTTTGTAAGAGAGAAAGGAATGATGGGGAAAAGATACGTGCGAGAGAGAGGGGGGGGGGAAGGGGGGGCTGGCCTCCAGCTGTGAGCACGTTTATGACTTCATCTGTGACTGAAAACTGCAATACAGACCCTGTAGTGACGTGTAGAAGGCCACAACACCTGCTGTATCTGTGTGTTGTTGTATTCACCTGTGCTTAGTGAGCCAAAGCCACATTAAAAGGAATGGTTAGACATTCTGGGAAATAAGTTTCATTTGCTTTTTATAGTAGTAGAAGTAGTAGTAGTAGTAGTACTTGACTATAGCCTGACAAATATACTGTATTCATGGAGCGATACTGCGCTGATAAAAATCAGCGAAAATGTATGCATTTGCTGGTGTTGGTGAATTTAAAAAAGGAATGGGCTGAATTTTGGCCTAAAAATTGAAATGACACAATTTCATGGAGACTGAACTATGTTCTGTCCTAAAGGGACAGTTTGTAGGATTTGACAGATGTATGTGATTTTCCTTTAAAAAAGTTTTTTTTAAAAATGACATAATCAATAATAAATACATTTTTACAGAACTGACAAACAGGTTCAGTCCTATTTTACTCTCCAGTATAGTACTAAATACTCATAGCTCAACATACTAGATACAATACAGACAGCATCTAGAGAGCAAGAGCAATTTAAAAACAACTATACATACTCTGTGTGTGTGTGTGTATATGTATATATATATATATATATATATATATATATATATATTCTTTTTCCAAATGCACATACTGTATATGGTGTGTCTGGTGGTTGTACGTGAAATTAAAAGGGCTTTTTTTTTTTGTCACATGACCTTTTGTACTCCCTGCTGTAGTGGAATCCACACAGAGGAAGTACAGTACAGAAATGAGCAGATGCAAGGAAGGAAATTATCTGTCAGACGAAAGGAAGAGGATCAGAAAGTCATCGCATCAGTGCTTGATTTGTTTTCCCATTACAGTCAGCAACACATTCAACCAGAGAAAAAGCTGCATTGCAAGGTAGACCAGTACTTACAGTGGCGCAACCTGCAGACTCTGAGCCATTTTTAGAAAGGCAGAAGAGTACAGTCAAAATGACCACAGAGCCTGCCATGTTAGCAACATCAAATGTAGTGCAGGGCTTTCATAAAACAACTCAAAGCTGTGGTGCATTTTTTTATTTTATGAGTTGCAACACTGCACATGAAGCTGGGATAATTATTCCTGAGCAGATGGAGAGAAAAGAGAGAAAAACAGAAAGCAGAACAAAAACTGTGACCCAGGGCGCCATCAGGAAAAGGCAGAAATGCAAAGAGTGGAAAAGAGAAAGGAAATTACTGTCGGGGGAAAAAAGTGGAACAATGGAGAGACAGTCTGAAAAAGGAAGTTTGAACTGTAACAAGTCAGGCAAAATCTCACATGCACACACACACATGATGGCTCGAATGTTGAAGTACAAAGACTAAACACTCCAAATGTTCCCTCAGACCTATGCAGATGTTCCCATTTACTTCCCATTTTTTCCGGAGCCCGTTTTGGGCACACTCTATCAGCTGATAATTGGATGTGATCAAAGGCATCAGAGCAGCTACTAAAAGGGACCTGGTGGTGACTGTTTTCTCAACTGATGTACCAAACGTAACCTCGTCTTTAATGCCAACATGGACCAGAGGTTCTTGGAGTGCAAAGACAAAAAACACTGACAAATTCCATGCAAACTCTGCAGGTGAAGATCATGCGATCTGATTGAAAGCAGTTACTAAATGGACCAAGTGGTGAGACGGTTTTATCAAATGCTGTAAACTGCATCTTTAAAGCCAGCATGTGCTTAGCAGGAAGAAAAAAATAATAGAAATTTGAAATCCCACAATCATGTAATGTGATCAAAAGCTCCAGGAACTGCTAACTAAATGGACATCGTTGGAAATGCTGTTCAAGAATGAACATGGACAAAGAATCCTTCAAGTGTAAAAGTGAAACGAAAAAATGGAAATCTGAATATCTACAACTCCAAGCAAACTTAATGTGCTTATGAGGACAACGTGATATGATCGAAAGCTCCAAAGAAGCTACTAAAAGGACCTTACGGTGACCTTTTTTTTGTCAGGTGAAGTAGGACTGGATAAGTTGGATTTTAAATAAAATATTTGGGTAGGAAATCAGCTTCGCTGGATTTTTTTTTTATCTGAGCGCTTTCTTGGGAAACTACCTGCTGACAAAGATCATGTGATCTGATTAAAAGCTCCAGAACAGCTGACTGAATGGGCCTTGCAGAGAGTCCTTTTTTCTTAACTGCTGTTCCCAAGGTCAAGGACATATGTTGAACCTCAGCTTTAAAGCCATCATGGGAAAGAAATTCTTCAAGTGCTAAGAAGCATCTACAATTCCATGTCAGCAGGGAAAACTCATGTGATGTGATCGAAAGCTCCAGAACAGCCACTGAATATGGTGAGATTGACAACTTGACCGTGGCATTAACCTGCACCAATAGATGATAACAATAATATTTCAACATAAACATTACCAAGCCTTAAATGACGTAAATAAAGTGTTCTCAACTGAATGAACCAAACCTCATTCATGAAACCCTTCCTTTAACTCAGAGCTTCAAGTAGCATTTCTGAAGATGTTTCATTTTATGATGACCAATGCTTTAACATCCTAATAGTTCATCAAAAGAGTAAAAGCTGAGGTTTTCTAGTCTGTGTTTTTGTTTTTCGGTGGTGGACAGACACCAGACAAGACATCTGGTCCCAGATTAGACCAGTGTGTTTAAGACAGGCTTAGGACTCCGGTGGCCTGGAACATTGAAGGTTTCCAGACTCAACCAATTAAGGCTGCTAAACTTTAACTCCATGCTTACTTCACTTACTGCATGAACACGTGCCAGTAATGCATACATCACACATGTAAAGCCGACAGGAGAGAGCTAGAAAAACTTGATCTTGATCTGGGGTAGAGATTAGTGGACTAAGAGAATATTAATCTGCAACAATTGTGATGGTTCTTTACTCGTTTTCGGTCATTTTTAAAAGCAAAAATTCACTGGATCAAACTTCTCAACTGGGAATATTTATTTGATTAATTGCTCTCCTATTATTGCAAACTCATTCTCTTTAGGGACAAAAACAAACCATTTGAACGTGCCTACTTGGGGAAATAATTGTTAGTTGCAGCCCTAGGAAAGTCTAAATATCAAAATGTTCACTTTGATGTGAATTATGAGCTGGGAAAGAGAGAGGAGAGCACAGATGGCAGGCCTGGGAGGGAAAAAAATACAATAAAAATGGTGTCTGTTGGAGATTTACAATATGTAATATCTATCATCTGAGCTGCACCAAGACCCTTAGTCATGAGGGGAAGTTCAGATCAGAGTGTACTGTCCTCCTCTGACTAAGATACCCCTGCCTCCAGCTGGGATAATTGCTCAGGTCACTTGCCAAATCCAGCCATTCACTTCGATGAGTGGGATAGCATTAAACAAAGATCTGGTGCAAGGATCAAAGTAATTCTCCTTCCTATCCAACTTCTCAAAGAGCAACTCCAGTGATTTACAAAAGGTGTTTCTTACAGAACAAAAGCATTCAGATGACTCATTTTTAAGATGCTGACTTATCCAACAGCTTGACATTAATATGGAAAAAGGGTGGTCAGTGACGTGATTTCAAGAGTTTGTACTTACTGATTCGTAATTTCAGACCAAGCCAGCTCCTTGGTGGCGATTTGTGCAGAACTGAATTCATGGTCCACTTGTTTGGCACCATCTATGCATGCAGTCCTTGGGAGAAGAAAAAAAAAAAAAAAAAAAAAAAAAAAAAAAAGAAAGAATCCCCCTGTAACAACACCAGCTCCTCGCAGGTCTGTCTGTCGGTGTATGGCAGGCTCAGTGCAAATCACCCGGCGATGTTTTTATTTATTATTATTTAGCAATATTAGCCGATCTATGGCATTCTCACTTCTGCGGTCGACCTTCTCTAAAAACGCCGGAGCCCGTTAAGATCTGTGGTCGGTGGCGAGCACACAAAGCTGCAACTCACATCGCTGTGAATGCACAGAAAAATAGTGGCGAAAAAGTGAACACGGATCTAAACAACCGCTGAGGCAAAGCTGCACGTTTGAGTCCGCGCTGAGCTGTAAATAACCTGTTGCTGCTGCTGCTGCTGCTGCTGCTGCACACATGAGAAGGAGAAGGGGAAAAAATCTCCTCGACGTCCGACGTATGTTGGTAAAGCTCTGTCGGAGCAGGAATGGGATTACGAGAGCAACAAAACAAAACAAAAAAACCTTCTTCGGGGAATTAAAGAGGCAAATCCATGGATGGACTTCCTTGTATCAACTTTACACAACGTGCTGTTGTAGTTGAACACATTTTGTCCGCTGCTTCGTCTCGCCGTCCTCTCTGATCAACCATCGGCTCTCCATTCATTCAGACAACCTGGATCCACAAAAGACTCGATGCAGTTTTTCTCGCTCGTGTGTGGCGCAGAGTGGCAGCCAGAGGCGCCAGAGAGACACCGGCGACACATCCACTCAGCAGCACACGAACCAGAGTCCATTCAGTTTCTGACGGATTTTAACCAGAGAACATCCAGGTGTCTGTCAACCAAGTTCTCTGAAAATGGTCAAAAAAGAGAAAATATATAAACCGAATTGACCATAATTATTGAGTGATGGAAAGTAACTATCCACATTTACTGAAGAACTCAAGAAGTTTGAGGTATTTGTACTTGACCTTTTTAGTATTTCGCTTTTCTACTACTTTGATAACATTAGTTGCAGATTCAGATTAACAATAAAAACATAATCAAGAAATACATTATATATTATTATATAAGACACATCTTTATTGATTCTAAGGGAAAATTCACAAGCTACACCAGATAAAGTATAAAGTAATTAAAATGAGCCCCACATTTACCAGCTGCACACACTAATGCATCAATAATGATACAATAAAAAACATGATGAACATTATTCGGAAATTAGTAGCCTACTTTTAGTTTATGCTAAGACTTTGTACTTTTACTTAAGTAACATTTTGGACTTTTACTTTACTTGTATTTGCAACAGAGTATTTCTAACTAACGACCGTTGAATTTGTCGGTTGAAATGGCAACTGCTGATAACAGATTTTAGCTGTAGCTAGCTAGTATAAGCTAATGCTAATACTTTGTGAGTTGGTGGAAAACTGTTTCCAGCTAATGTTTTACGGTTTTTATCTGGCTTATTAATATCTATCTATCTATATATATATATATATATATAAATAATACATATATGTACATCACAGCTACATGGCTACAACAGAGGCTTAAATGAAGTGATGCTAGCATCCTTACCGTCGATCTATGTAGACATGTAGCTAAAGGAGCTAACGTTGGTTAGTAGGCTACTATTAAAAATAAAAAAAAGTTATTCTACAATATGAGGATGGTTTGGATGCTTATTATAGAAAACAAAAGATACTTGGACAAAGAAAATGTTGGATTGTTTTTGCGTTTGTATTTTCAAAGAGTTTGTTTCACTTTTACAACAGAAAAGGATTTAAAGATGAGGAATAACCAATAAGTTTGACAAATGTTACACTATTTAACGCAAGTTTGGCTGGAGTAGTGTAAACTTTCCCAAATAAAGAGATGGATGGAATGGCCCTGGAGAAAGCGTATGACTGGGTCCCCCGGGAGATACTGTGGGAGGTGCTGCGGGAGTATGGGGTGAGGGGGGCGCTTTTGAGGGCCATCCAATCCCTGTACGCTCAAAGCAAGAGTTGTGTCCGGGTTCTCGGCAGTAAGTCGGACTCGTTTCCAGTGGGTGTTGGCCTCCGCCAGGGCTGCGCTTTGTCACCAATCCTGTTTGTGGTATTCATGGACAGGATATCGAGGCGTAGTCGGGGGGAGGAGGGGTTGCAGTTTGGTGGGCTTGGGATCTCATCGTTGCTCTTTGCAGACGATGTGGTCCTGATAGCATCATCAGCCTGTGACCTTCAGCACTCACTGGATCGGTTCGCAGCCGAGTGTGAAGCGGTTGGAATGAGGATCAGCACCTCAAAATCTGAGGCCATGGTTCTCAGCAGGAAACCGGTGGATTGTCTACTCCGGGTAGGGAATGAGTCCTTACCCCAAGTGAAGGAGTTCAAGTACCTAGGGGTCTTGTTCACGAGTGAGGGGAAAATGGAGCGGGAGATGGGCCAGAGAATCGGAGCAGCGGGCGCGGTATTGCACTCGCTTTACCTCACCGTTGTGACGAAAAGAGAGCTGAGCCAGAAGGCAAAGCTCTCGATCTACCGGTCTATCTTCGTTCCTACTCTCACCTATGGTCATGAAGGTTGGGTCATGACCGAAAGGACGAGATCGCGGGTACAAGCGGCCGAAATGGGTTTTCTCAGAAGGGTGGCTGGCTTCTCCCTTAGAGATAGGGTGAGGAGTTCAGTCATCCGAGAGAAGCTCGGAGTAGAACCGCTGCTCCTTTGCGTAGAAAGGAGCCAGTTGAGGTGGTTCGGGCATCTGGTAAGGATGCCCCCTGGGCGCCTCCCTAGGGAGGTGTTCCAGGCACAGCCAGCTGGGAGACCACGGGGAAGAACCAGGACGAGGTGGAGAGATTATATCTCCACACTGGCCTGGGAACGCCTCGGGGTCCCCCAGTCAGAGTTGGCCAATGTGGCCCGAGAAAAGGAAGTTTGGGGTCCCCTGCTGGAGCTGTTGCCCCCGCGACCCGACCCCGGATAAGCGGTTGAAGATGGATGGATGGATGGATGGATGGATGGAATGGCTATCATTACACTTGGCTCCCATGTTCCAGTCCAAAACAGTCTTTTTTCAAACGTAAACTGTAAATGTGCCTTTATAAATAATGCTTTACTTCTGTAGGTAGTAGGTAGGGAACCTGGGAATATGCGCTAGTAATCATAGATATAAAACAAGACTGTTTTATATCACGTTTACTAATATTATGACACTATATCCTTCATTTTAAATTTTTAGTTTTGGACATTTTAATGCTCACTTATTTATGGTTCTAGATCTGTATGCACATTTGCACCGCACTGTTGGCACTAACTATATTTGCACTAAATCTGCTCAGGTTTACACAGCCACTGGTCAAAATTGCAGTGTATTTTTGTATTTGTAACAGCCTTTATTCTTATATTGTCTCTTAATTTTATTATTTTTTTCTTACTTTTAATGGGGCGGCAGATATGTGATGTGTCATGTCTTTTAAGTTACTGGATGCCTAAATTTCCCTCGGGATCAATAAAGTATCTATCTATCTGTCTATCCATCCATCCATCCATCCAACACCAACAGACATTCAGGGCTTTTACATGGCTTCTACTTTATTGCCTGATCTGACTGAGGCCCCAATTTGAAGAGGGACCTTGTAGTCTACATCAAAATGTAGTTATACGATCTTTATTAAAGTCAGAAAAAAAGAGTGGGAGAAATGGGGGGTTAAAAGGGCCCCTGCAGATAATTTTTGTCCCAGGGACCCTCATGGCATTCCGTTATATTTGTGTGGTTTCAAAGAATCAAACTGTATCATGAAACAGTCCGCTAAATCCGGGGAGTTTCTCTACTCGTGTACTTTTGAACTGAACAGAGGGATTCGAGCGGTTATAATGGCACACTGCCTCTGCATTGTTACTTTACTCAGCACTATTGTGTTTGCAGGCAACAGATGCACTGTTTGTTTGGGAGAGAGGACGCAACACAAGTGTGGCACAGATTATTTGATACACAAGGTTTACGGTTAAAATAGAGCTACACAACACAAGATTTCTGCTTGATTTTGTCTGTTGGCAGGTGTCCTTACTTTTCAAGGCATTTGATTTGGTATGTTTGCTTAAAGGATGACTTTTTTTTTTTTTTTTTTAAATCAAAATTGTTAATTTTCTATCAATCAATTAATCGACTAATCCTGTTTTTGAACTTTAGGACTAACAGATGATGCTCTATTTGATTTACATACATGCTTTCTCTTTCCAACTTTGTCAGATAACCACAGGTTATAAATAACTAACTACTAAATACATGGCAGTAGAATCAAATAAATCCAAAAGGGTGAAGGAACTACATATATCACTCAAAAAATTTTTTTTCCCCCCTTGCCTGTTATAAAGGAAATCATTTAAATGTATATTAAATGCATTTCTCAGGTGTGTATTATTTCTGCTTATTCATGTTCATGTCGACAGTGTCACTTCTGCAGTGGGATTTCTTTTTGGTTTGCATGAGGTCTATGGGAAAACATCTGACCTGACAAAGCCAAAACAATGACTCTGCCAAAATGTAGCTGTGTTGTGTTTCTGTGCTCCCACCCTCAATAAAGAGGCGGGGAACAGCAAACAAAGAAAAGCGAGGGGGCAGACAGCGAGGGGATGTTAAAACAGCCCACTTAACAAATTAGCAATTCTTCGCTGTGTGAATGGGTGTTTACAACCGAGTACTCCTTCATTTCTGTCAGATCATTTAAAAGGTTGGTCTATATACATTTACAAGTCATTCAGATGAGGTTTTTACATGTCTTTAACTGGCCATTGCCTGGTTTAAATCTCCATGGATTTCTGACTATATGACTGAGAAACATTAAAAATGAAACATAGTCTAGAAACAGCACTTGAAATCAAGAAAACCACAAACTCTGAGCAAAAGGTGTTTTTTGTTTAATATCTGGCAGGTTTTTGTATTCATTTGCCACTTTGGAATGCCAACTACACGAAGAAGTACAACGTGTGATATTACTGTCCATGTGACAGAAAACACAGAAACTCCTTCACAGTGCCATCAAATGTACATACAGTAGGAGGTTGTACGTCCAGCAACATGTAAGCAGCCATCTCCTTCTGCAGAGTCTGTGATACTGGCTGCTCTGTCACACCGAAAAACTGTCCAGCTCAACCTCAGTTCTGTACATTCAAAGGCCAATCCTTACAGGCCGGGCGTGAGACACCAGTCAAGAAGCGTAAAGAGCAACAAACCGATGCTATGTAGAAACTGTCATTGCATTCCCATTTGACTGGGTCTTGTCAGTCCCTTGAAGACTCGCAGCTTTCCTGCACCAGTGATATCAAAACTGTAGTCTGTAGTGATATAGGGCATCTCTCCTTCAAAGCCAGGCTGAAACAGACAAAAAGGTACCATAAGTCAGGATAAAAGCACATTTTAAAATCAAATTTTATATGCCAAAGTGAGGCAAATTATGATGTTTGAGGTGTATTGTGTTATGAAAGAGCAGAGCAGTCCTCTGACCTGTGTTGAGATGATACAGGAAGGCAATGATATCGCTCCCAAGAGAAGACAGTTGACCTTACGAAGGATGGAGGGATCTACAGGCGTCAGCAAGAAGTACAGACCTCGCACCATGTCGATACCTCGAAGCACACCTGGAACACGTAAATGCAGTGCATTTTAACAATTCAAGTCAACCACCAAGAGCCATCACTTTAACCCCTTAATGTTCTGTTTGGGGTCTCTCGAGGACCCTGGGCCCTCTTTGAACATACTTTATATTGTTTTATCACCTCGATACTTCATGACACACTTATTGAGGAAAATGTTTGGATTATCGTTATTGGAGATTTGTCCATTTGCCGACTCCTCTCTGAGCTTCCCTGGGAACTTGACTGTAGAACCTAACTAACTAATATCTGCCAGTTTGGCGAAAATAAAATACGCTTTGGTGAAATATTTCGGCAAGTAAATAGATTTATGTCATTCTGACAGTAAAATGTGACGTTTGGCTGCTTCGCTTTCCTGTTAATAGCAGACAATGTGGGTTTCAAGCAATTTATAGTTTCCAGCGATACCAAAGAGGTTATTGTAGACTGACGAGAAAATTATCCGCATCTTCTGAACACAACTTGCTCTTATATTTACGATGGTTATATTTATATGACTTTATTATTAAAATACTTCGTAATAGGTCATAGTTTGGACGACATACAGTATGTTTTCAAAAATAGTCGAACATGCAAATCTTCTATAAATAGACCATCTTCCATCGTCGCAACTTTTTGTAACTACACCATAGGGCAGGAACCGGTACTGGGTCCATCAGGCTCACGGAGTTAAAGGATCACTTACCGAAGCCCACGCATGGGCAGATGGGAGCCTGAGACAGCAGGACTGGGCCTCCCTTGCTTGTCACTTTCTCTCCCAGGCAGCAGAGTCCCACCAGACTGGCATTGGCAGCATAAAACATGTGAGTGGGCACTACCTCGCAATGGATCACACCTAAAGCCACTGCTGTGTGGGGCACCTGTGAGCCAGAGGGAGAATGGTTAGGCACTCATCAATATTATGTCTTAGTTTAATTTGTACATAAACTAAAGATGTGTGGTTTTAGAGAGAGTTACATGTCAGAACTATTTCTGATGAGTAACATTTCCAGGTGCTGGTTGTTGAATATTTTAAAGAGCGATGCCCAAACAAGATCAACTTTTCCTGCTTCCAGTATTAAAGCGCAGTTAATTGTGTGCTAGCTACAGCTTTGCATTTAGAGTACAGACATGAGCGACATCCTCCATCTTCTCATCTAAACCTCAACAAGTAAGTTAATAAACTTATTTACCAAAATTATGAACTTTTTCTTTAAATGCCGGAACAAGCAGATACAGAATATGCGATTCAGCATCGCTTGTTGTTGTTAACTTCTTTCCATTTCCTCAAACCCGTTTATACTTGTAACTTCACATTTTCATTGGGGAAGATTAGAATGATAATTAAATGGGAGGAGATCACATAAACTCTGCCACCAATCCCAGAGTCCCAGACGTATTATAGGATGACCATCAATCCTTTTAATAGAGGCCATGTATCGCGCATAATATACACATATATATGATAAACACATTTAAACTCTGTTCAGTCCAGTCATGAATGATGTAAACCAGGACAATGAAGCTCAACATTTACAGCTGTCACACAACATGCTTCTTTGGTGCCACCCATAGGAAATGCTACCACATCGCAACGTTTCTGCAAAGTATTGCAAGTAAAAACAACGATGAAGTGAACGCATATATTTGTGTCGGCCTTGGTGTGAAAAGTTTAAAACGCATAAAAAATAATCAACCGATATTCAGTATTTTTGTTTAATTTTTTTCTTCTGTTTTTGTCCCCGGTGTGAGAGGCCTCGATCTTGTACATTTTGAATCCTCGTGGCATGACTGCAGCATCATGACTCTCACGTACCTGGTACGGCGTAAGGCTGTGTAGAGGTCTAATTGGTCCGGGGTCAGGAGACTGCAGCTGACTCAGGTAGGCCAGCAATGACAGCTCTCTGTGCTCATTGGTGCGCTGGTGTTTCCTGTCAAATACAATACACCCACAGAAAATATAATTAAAGTATTCAAAACTCAAGGTTAATGTTTTGTCATTCTACAAAAAAAAGTTTAAGTCCCTTTATGCTACACAACAAAAAACTACCAAAGTTTTTTTTTTTAAGGTGAATATATAGGTGAATATATATTTTTTTAATTCTATTTTACTTTTACATGTTATTAAAAACACAGGCGGATAGTGATGTACTTACGCTGTTCCTTGGCGCCCCACTCCTTGAAACTCTGATTGCACAATAACGTGAGTGTAACTTTTGGGGGGACTGTGGCTCTCCGTGAACTCGTCCAGAGCGGTCTGGGCAGGTGGGTGTGTCTGGTGGCCGTGTGCCGTCCTCAGAAACTCCGGAGTGAGGGCGGGACACTGGGTGACACCACCGTGACCGAGCTGGACGACATGCGAGACAGGGAAGAAGCGGATCATGTCCACTAGCATCTGAAATCCAAATCCTGTGGACATCCCCAAACAAGCACATGTTCAGACACTGTTTACAGTGTGTATATTTAAAGTTCTCTATATTTTGTAGCAGAGAAGAGCCTGAGCTGACCTTTGACCCAGCCCATGGTGTTGATTATGACGGGGGTCTCTCTGCTCTGGGAGCGTCTACGCCACAGGGACTTCAGTGACTCCAGGTAACGTTCCAAGTCCGTCTCGCATGACGTATGACCAAAGTAGATCATGTGCTCTGGTGTGCACTGATGTGCGAAAGGAGGACCTAAAAGATAAGGATACATAAATCTACTAATCTCTTTTTATACAAATAGCACAGGAACAACAGATGCGGGGAAAATTCTCATATAAATAATAAAGGAATAGTTCAACATTTGGGGAAAAAAAACGCTTATTCCTTTTTTTTTGTCGAGGGGAGAAGATCGATACCACTCTAATGTCTGTACTGTAATTATGAAGCTACAGTCCAGCACACAACCCCATAAAAAGTTATATTTACATTTTTACATTTCAACTTTTGTACAAATCAAACAATCAAACTAATTAGTGTGTGTTGGTCGGCAGTTTTTGTAACAGTTGGACAGAGCAAGAGCTATTTCCCCTCGTCTCTCTGCAAGAAAGCGAATAAGTATATCCCCCTGAAATGTTGAACTATTCATTTAGCTGTTTCATATATAGCATTTTAAAAAGACGTCAGAGTAGCAAGACGACAAAACTTACCCAGAAGTGGTTCTCTGACAGTCGACAAAGAAAGGCAACCAGCGGGAGTGAACTCCGTTTGACCGAGGTCACCTTCCAAGTAATCGACGCTAGCAGTGCTACAGACACACAGACACACGCATTCACATTTAGTGTTCTCCGAGAAACCATCATACAGACAACTTTGATGTTTAAAGATGCACTGTCATGATCTCAAAAGGACTGCCATGTCATTAGATGTAATTGTAGAGTACAACAAACATATAAAAGACTACAACCAATATTATAACACACAAGCTTCATAACAATATGCAATACTAGATTGTGTTTAAAGGGATGAACTATAAATATAAATCTAGCATATAACAAGTATATATTTAATAAATATATGGATGACAACTTACTGGTTTAGTAAGGTATTGACGAGGGTGCGGATGAACGTTGACTTGCCCACATTCTTGGTACCACATACAAGGATGACTGCACAACCATCCATGTCCCCTATGAATGAAAGACATGTGCTCAGTAATCTGCCAGGGCAGCATCAGATGTGTTTCTCTCATGCGGTCGCTTAACCTATAATTATGCATCATCATTTATTAGTGGATTTATATACAAGAGACTAGTAACTCAAGATGTCAGACAAATGTAGTAGAGTAAAAAGTGCAGGTCCCTCTGAAATGTAGTGAAGTAGAAGAATAAAGTAGCATAAAATGTCCCTCAAAATTTTACTTAATTACAGTACTATAGTAAATGTACTTAGTTACTTTCCAACACTGGAGAACAGCGAGGAGTTTAATGATGTGAAGGAAGAAATGTTTTCTGTTCTCTCACAGGCTGCATCAGTGATGGATTTTCACATTTATTTTGCCATTGGGGCCTTAATTATTGACCACCGTCGGCACCATTGATGCTCGTTCCTGCTCATCACGCTACATCTCCTAATAAAGTTTTCTTTAAATCTGTCTTTAATTAAATAAGGATAGTGGAGAGATAACATTTACTTAACAAAAAGGGGCACGTCTAATAGGAGCTTACCTCTGCAGGCGCTGACAACCATGTTGAGAGCATCTCTGTAGCTCTTTGACATTTTCAGGCCGTCGATGGCTTTGACGAGGGGAATCATACCCAAACCATTGAGCGGAGTGTCAAGAACTGCTGACATTAGTTCACTCTACAAACAAAGTGGGGAGGAAAAGCTTCTGTTGGACATGTGCAAGACTGACCTTTTAGAAAATTACCTATATATGAACTCTGCTAATATTCTCATCAACTCCTGATTCCAGCTCTATTCCAAATTCAGTGTAGTTTCATTTATTGTGATTAAGGGAATACTGACAGTAACTTAAAGTACAAATATAAGTCCACTCACCATCAGGGGGCTGAACAATTCATTGAGATCTGTGAAGCTTGACAGAAACCGTGTCAGTGGCGTCTCCATGGGCTCCAGTAGGATAATGGATGAGTTTGATGTAATACTTTTTAGCAACTTCTTCCGTGATGCTGCAAAACACACATTCAAAGAGGGTTTAAGGACAGAAAAATATTGTGCAGAGTATAATCTTTTCCCAATTCACAGCTCTGTATTGTGTCACCAAATAACAACTCCTAACCTCAGATGTGCAAAAAAAAAAAATAATAATATATATATATATATACATATATATATACATATACATATACATATACACACACACACACACACACACACACACACACACACACACACACACA
>CALSCE010000016.1:1474071-1533352 GCA_943593645.1 Bovichtus variegatus | reverse complement strand
CACACACACACACACACACACACACACACACACACACACACACACACTAATTACATCCCTCTCTTAACATAGCAGGTGAGCTGCTTTACCTGATGTCAGATACTTTTGGAGGATGGGTGAAGCCTCCGTTTTGTCATCTCTGGTGTGATCAGAGCTTTCCAGTGCTCTAATGGTCAGTGGACAATGTGACGCCGGGGAGAAAAGTGGATATGACTGCTGGCCTTCTTCAATGGTGAACCCCATCACTTCTACCCGACCGTATAGACAGGTCAGAAAGCACTTCCCACGGAAACACAGGGTCTGCGGGAGAGTAAATGTAATGCTCAAGTCAAAAAAGTGTTTCTTAATTGTTGCCAGATCTTTACCAAAATATCCTTAAGCATACCTGATCCTTCTGCATGACAAGTACTGCATGGTTTTGTCGATCATCTCTCTCTGCACAGTAATGGAGAGACTCTCCCTCCAGTCTAACTGGGCTTACATCTTCCATGTCACCTGAGGTCTCCACACCGTTCCCATGAATGGACTGGGAATACTCCTTCCAGTCCAGTGAGTCATTTGACTCGTTGTCCATTTTAAACGGTGAGATTCCATTAGCCTGAGTATGAGGATTCTTACATCCAGATTTAGGGGCGTTTGTCTTGGAGTTAGAGACAGGCTTTGCC
The DNA here is from genome assembly GCA_943593645.1 of Bovichtus variegatus. Lineage (NCBI taxonomy): Eukaryota > Metazoa > Chordata > Actinopteri > Perciformes > Bovichtidae > Bovichtus > Bovichtus variegatus. The sequence continues at coordinate 1,532,687 of CALSCE010000016.1, read as the reverse complement.
TTACTCTTTAATCTCTTGACGGTGGGCTTTTTCTTCACAGACGCCTGGTGCTCCACCGCCATCCTGGCCAGGACAGGACTCGAGTTGAGCTCCGAGGAACTGATGGGAGGCCGGCACCGTTTGCCCCTCACATCCTTCCACTTTTGAGATTTAGAATGGCCCTTAATCTGTGTGGGTTTAATCACCTTCATGATTCTGTGATCAACAATTATTCATGTGGGTGCTGATTAAAAACAAAAAGGGGGGAGCCTGCAAAGAGAGAGACAAAAACAATTACCATCTGAACAGACAGGTGTCACCCCGACATTAGCTGCAGGAACAAAGAATGGCAGTAATTTACCGTTCACTAATTCATTCAGCGATAACCAATGGCTCTAGAAGTGCTCAGATCTTGTAAAAGTAGCAATGCCACAGTATAGGAATACTCTGTTAAGTAAAGTAAAAGGTCAAGCATTCAAAATGTACTTAAAGTATCAAAAGTTAAAGTACTCATTATGCAGACTGGCCCGTTTTATAATAATATACATTATATTATTGGCTAAAATGTGTGCATGCATTAATGTGTACATCACTTTAATTACTTTATAAACTGCAGGGTAGATTGTGAATATAACTTCGGGGATCAATAATGTATAATAATAATATAATAATATTCGTTGATTATATTTTGAATTATTAATCTGAATCTGAAAAGTGTCTAGTAACTGAACAATTTCCCTGCGAAATGTAGTGGAATAGAAGTTTAAAGTCACAGAAAATGGCAATACTAAAATACTTTATTTAAAAATCATATTAGCCATAGCTAGCTTGATTTTGCAGCAATTCGATAGCAGTTGAACGCTAAGCTAACCATGATAAGATATAAACGTGCTTGCTATACTTCTTATAATGTACGTTCATTTCTCAACATGTGAGGCTGAGTAATACATAAATAAATACATAGGTACACTACAAAGAAGAACTCGCTGTCAGACAACAATACATTTTAAACTTGGGCTAACGTTAGCTACCTATCACAGCCCTAAAATAACTGACAGTTATGCTAACTGCTATCTAATATTTTTGCATTCAGGTGGAGAAAACTTACCCCCCAATTGTGAACAGAACAACGCAGAAATGGAAAGATGACCCTTAATGGTTTTACCAAATAGATGGCATTAATATTGGTAAACGTGAAGCCAAGGAGCTGGCCAACTGTTACTGCAGCAGTGCTAACAGGCTAGCTGACATGTGTGAGCCACAAACAGACGCCGCGTCTAGATGGTCGACTATGGTTTAACCCGGAGTATTATTATTTACGTTTAAGTTACTTAACAAAACGATTACACTTTATTTTGCATATGCAAACACATAATAATTAACAAAAAGCAATGTAGCCACAGATCATACTTATAGTTGTAGATAGTGTATTGTTACTGGTGTGAATGTTGATGTTAAATAATGGACAACAAGCATTTTTCCCGGAGTTCGGTCGCGTAAACATCGTCACATCCTTTTCCTTTTACAGTTTTTAGGGGCCTACAAGAAACGAAAACAAGGTGCATGTAGCGGCTTTGCTACCTTTTCAACCTATTTACAGAACACCCAGAAGCGGGTGCAGCGTCTCAACAATATTAGAGATAAATAATCGGTTTACATCGATACTGCAGAGGTGATGCAGCTGTCGGGTGCGTACCATACTAAGGGAGCGTCTTAAAATATGTGCTAGAAAATAAACGTCGAGCTGCGTAGGTAGCTAGGGGTTTGCAATCATTTTATTTTAAACAGAGTCAACAGCAGAAATATGATTATTCCAGGAAAATATAACAGAACAACTTCCATTCAACAGTGAATATAATTGTATGTAGCTATCACTAAAATACATGTAATTCAGTTAGCTTAATTTGTAAGAAGTGGATAACTTAACATAATGCATGCAAGTAATATTAAGCTCTCCTAAATATTCAACACAAACATGTTTGTTTTTTTCAGGTGTGCTATGATTTATGTTGTGCTGTTTTAAATCAACTCTATATAAGTACTAGTATTTGCAGCCTCGTTACTGAAATGATCAGAATCCGTATTATTATTACTTATCATACATATTTGTTATCCTTGCCATTAACCTGCTTATGTTTTTGGCATTGTGTGTTTTTTGGATTTATACTTTAATGATATTTGATGTTGCATTTTATATTTGTACTCCTTCCTACTTTGTACTACAACACTGCCCAATAATTTCCCTCTGGATAAATAACGTTATATTTCATCTAATTTGATCTTATCTTATGTTTGGACATACAAGAAATGTGACTCTGGTTTCCACTGGCTCTTAATTTACTTACATACAAATGTGCAGGAGGATCTAGGGTTCAATATCGATTAATCTTGTTTTAATTGACCGATCAGTCCAAAACAACCCAACGTTTTTTCAGTTCTGTCTCACATTAGACAAATAAAAGCAGCAGATGCTCACATTGATTAGCTGGAACCAGAATTTTTAGCCATTTTAGCTTTAAAAAAAATGTGGAGCGTAACCAATGATTCAAAAAATAGCTGTTATTTGCAGCCCTAATCTGAACTGTTACTGTAAAGTGTGTATTGAAGCTTACAAATAGTACAACGCTGAGTGACTTTATTTACATACAGTATAATGTCCCTGTTACCTGTGCAATTATTCAACGGTAATATACTCTGCATTAAATATTCAACTGGGCAATACTCAAATCACTTGGCATTATTACTGTATTACACTGTATTTCAAGCAATAATCTTGTTTTTAGCCTTAATATTTTCATTAATATTATTACACTGCTGTATATATTGTAATATACATATTTTTAAAACATATTTATTGTTATATATTGTAGTACAATGTGCACATTTTTACTTTTCTCTTTTACTTTATTCTAAAACAACTGTGAAAAAAAAAGTAATTCTGATTCTGTGTCTGGTGCAGCAGCAGACTACAGTGAAACCAGAGGGATGCCTGCAGCAGAGATCAACCATGCACAGCGTGTCCTGTCCTCCCTGAACCAGCAGAGGGCAGTAGGGAGGTTTTGTGATGCGGTGTTGAATGTGGGAGGCGGGGTGGTTTACTTGGCCCATCGCAGCATCCTTGCCTGTTTCAGTGAACTCTTCCAGCAGTCCAGCAGGCCCACATCAACGTGCATGGAGTTCAGCCTGCAGGAGTGCCCCAAAGACGGCCTGGAGCTGCTCCTGAACTTTGTCTACACGGGAGAGCTGAAGTTGGATCCTGACAACCTGGAGAAGGTGCAGCATGCGGCAGCCAGCCTGTGTGTACCAGAAGCTCTCACACTCTGTCAGCAGTTCAAGGAAACCTCCGCCGATCCTGCACCTTTCAAGCGTAAAAGAGGCAGACCCAGAAAGTCCACATCAGATACAACCCCTCATTGTTCAGTCAAAGAAGAGAACTTGCTTGCAATCACAAAAAATGAGTCCAGCTTTGATACTGCTGCAACCGCTTTTAGCATGGGAGCTGGCGCCGCCACCACCACCACCCGCTCTGGTCGTGTAGTGAAGGGCCCCAGACGACTGGTGACTGACGAGAGCCCCGCCGCTGATTTTACGTCCCCTGAAAAAGCCGGCAAGAGCGCTCCACTTCTCCCCACTGAGGCAGAAAGTGGTGACGTTGCTGCGGAGAGCCGAAACCCAGATCAGCCAGCTGGTGAAACTGAGGTAGAGCACATAAGTTTTACAGTGATTGGGACTTTGCTACTGAATGTTGTCGTGAGGTGAGGTGCAGGGCAGTATGATTAAACATGAGGACGGGAAAACATTACGCTGCCGGAGAAGTTTGCTTGAGAAATAGGAAGAGTTTTAGATTTTCAGCCTTCGCTCTCATTACAGTCACACATATAGCCATAGAGCCCGCCTCCGCAGCTCAAACTGGCCAATCAGGTCTGTGCTCTAGAATAGAGAGTTGACAAGGTTAACAAATATACATTGTTTTTCTTCACATAATTACACCAATGAAGCCTCAATTCATTCTTCAACATGTGAACAGAAATACTGTACCTACATGTAAACAAATTATTAGTACATACAATGACTCCGGCACAAGATGGTGTCCACAAAGTACTCAAACTCAGGTTACGGCTTCCACGACAGCATGTCTGTTTAATCTATTTTTTAAGAAATACATTTATTTCAAATGCAATGTATGTTTCTTTGCCTTGGTTAATGGATATTAGAACCATACATGAAATAAAGACAACTGAAAAAAACTAGGCAACTAGGCAAATTGTTAGTGAGGGAGTTGTTGCTTCCTCACAAATGTTACAGCAAAGTGCGGGGAAAAAAAAGGATGATTTTTAAAGATGAATGACGTGGTGGTTATTATTACACTTGTCTTGTGCCATTTGCAGATAACTGACTTGCAGATTGACATAAATGACAATGGTGTTAGCCAGGTAATGGAGGAAGTAGAAGATGATGATGATGTGGGGGATTTTGAGGGGATCACCGAAGACACCGATGAGGAGTATGTGCCCGTTGAAGAGTCCAGTTCCTTAGCCCCGTCCACCTCGACGACGCGGAAGCGCAAGGCCCAAAGCAAAACGGACAAAAGCGAGAATGGTGAGGCTGTGGAAGAAGACTCCGAGAAGGACTGTGTGCAGTGTCCCATCTGTAACAAATCCTTCAAGAGCAAATACTACCTTAAAGTCCACAACAGGTATACGGCTACAGTTTGACTTTGAATCACTGTTGGGAAGAATTGCCACTAATGCGTCTTTTTTTCCGTAGGCGGCACACAGGGGAGCGGCCCTTCGGTTGCCTTAAATGTGGAAAGAGGTACTTCAGGAAGGAGAATCTTTCGCTGCATGAGATCAGAGACTGCGCTAAAGTACAGGTGAGTGTCTCGAAATCGGGCTTCAATATCAAGTGAGATCGTAGAAAGAGTAACGTCGGTGTTTTGTGCTGTGTGACAACGACAGACGTACACCTGCGTGACATGCTCCTCAACATTTCATGGAAAAGAAGAGCTACGCTTGCATGTCGTGTCCCACACGGGGAACATGCCCCACAAGGTACAGCCGGATAAACACAGTACAAATAGAGCGTACAATAAATTAGATCAAATTTGAAATGATCTTCATTGACATGGTGTCCTTTCCCCCCCAGTGTTCATCATGTTCTGAACAGTTTATGCACAAGAAAAACTTGACAATTCACATGATGAAGGTCCATGGTCATCCCAAACCACACGCAGTAAGTCTTTCAATGCACCTACAGTAAATAGGGATTTGGTTTGAATTGTTTCCTTTTTATATTTGAATTAAAAGCCACTTTTGAAATCACAGTATACACCTGCAGTTTTCGCTCTGTTACTCTTCGTAGTGTCCCCAGTGCCCCAAAACCTTCTTAACTCGGACAGAGCTGCGCGTGCACGAAGCAGCCAAGCATCGGGGCGAAAAGCCGTTCGTGTGCGAGGAGTGCGGCCATCGAGCGTCTAGTCGAAATGGCCTGCAGATGCATATCAAAGCCATTCACAGGTGGTTAGTTTGTTTTGTTTGATCAGGCTAGAGGGGCCCAACGTCTCTAGAAAATATGCCTTTTTAAATAATACTATGTGTACCTGTAAACTTGGAGTTTTCATAAAAACCTGTGATCGTATTTGTGCAGATTTGTCTTGAGTCTCTTTTTTTTTTTTGGTTTTGCTTTACAGAAATGAGCGCCCCTTTGTATGCACCTTATGTGGCCATGCATTCTCCCAGAAGAACAACCTCAACATGCATCTGCGTATACACAGTGGTGAGAGGCCATACCAATGTCATCTCTGTGGCAAAACCTTCAGGACTCAAGGTAACGGCTATTCTCCCCCCGGTCTGCTGCCGTCTCCATCACTGTCGAGACAACTTTGTTGAAGAGATTAGGATCAGAAGTTTTCAAACCAACACACAGCTAATGCAGGCAATTATGCAATAAAAAATGGCTGCGTCAAATCCGAACACAGACATGATGCACATATTTATCAGCGTGACTTACACTTCCCAAGGACGTCATTATCTCTGAGGTCCATCGTGAATAAACATCCAGAAATCCACTTAGAAACCCTAGAAAAAAAAGAAACTCCCTTTTAAACCCAGAACTTGCCTGAGAATCATCACGTTTTTTAAGTTTTCTTCAGTATCAAAGTAATCCAGCAATAGTTGTCTACATCCATGAGTAAATTGCAAACAAAAATATGTAATGGCTAATTTGGCATCCTTGTAATGATGCCATTTTAGTAGGCTTACGTTGTTTACTGTACTGTTTACGTCTCTAAGCCAAGGCAGTATGGGACTTGTAGTTCAAACATTTAGAGCATGATTGTCCTCCAAATACCAGTTGGTATAATAACAGTGACAAAAGCCATTAACTTTAACTTTTTTCGTGTGGATGTCGATGTGTTTTTGTGATATTACTGAGTTAGAATATCACGAAACAGGAGAGGGGGGAACAGTGTCAGACTTTGAAAACCCCGGGATTAGATTAAAAGATCTATTAATAGAATAATCCAAACAGTGATGCAGTCGGATACATTCTCGAAACACTTAACATTTTCTCTTTCAATGATAACGGCACTTATACTTACCTTCACTCAAGAAGACATCATCACCATGTATTGATCTGTATTTATGATACCAGCCAGTCTAGATAAACACCACCGGACGCACACGGGTGAGCGTCCGTTCAGCTGTGATGTTTGTGAGCAGCGCTTCACGGAGAAAGGCGCCCTCGTCCGCCACAAGGCCAGCAAGCACGAGGAGGGCCGCCCCCACTGTTGTCACATATGTGGCAAAACCTTCAAAGGTAGTAACACACCATGATGATTTCTACAATGTGCCCTGAAGAGGACTCACTAATATGATTCATTTTTAATTTTTTTTTTTTGCCTTGATCAGCGAGAGAGCAACTTCGTGTTCACCTGCGTCGCCATAAGGGCATGAGGAAGTTTGAGTGTATAGACTGCGGCTACAAGTTCACTCGACAGGTAGGATCATTTCTGGCTTTATTACACTCGACAATAAATGACTCTGGTGGTTTTGGTCGAAAATGCCACTAGTATTTTATTTGTTCATTCTATCAAATATTTTGTCTATTGACCATTTTTTTTCTTCCCTTCTTGTAATTAATTAATACATTTGAATTAAATTCAGCAATTTTTCTTTCCAAAGGTACGTGTTTTAAGAAATGGAATTTTTTTTATTCTTATTTAATTATTTATTTAATATTATTATGTGACCATTTCCTAGGTTTTGTCTTTTTTTTTTTGTACTTTCTAACCAAAACAAACAACCAAATATTACATTTATGTTCACAAAAGACAAAAAAAAAAAAAAGCAACAAATCATATTTGAGAAGCTGAAAGTAGGGGGTGTTTGACTTTTTTTTCTTGAAATATTACAATTATTTGAATTCTCAAAATAGTAGAGGCTTTTTTTTTCTTCTTTTTTTTTTTTTACCCTCGATATATTTATTGACTCTACTTGTTTCCTCTTCCAGGCACACTTGCGGCGACACATTCAAATCCACAAACGCACTGAGAACTACAACCCCCGGCAGAGAAAACTGAGGAACTTGATCGTGCAGGATGTGGACGGAAGTCCTGGTGAGAACGACGCAACGAAAGAAGTTGAGGACTCGCTGATCGCCGAGGAGACCAATTACGCGGCAGAGACCACCGACGTCCAAGAACCCACAAACCCAGAGCCGGACTCGGGGACAGGCCTCGGTTCTAGTTGCATTGTGAGGGTGGTGATCGAGTCGAGCGATGCGGTGTTGGAGGAGATGGTGTCCAACCAGAGCCTGGGACATGTCGAAGCAGCGGAGAGCTTCTCTGTGCCTGAAGTCTTGCAGCAAACGCAGATGGACCCCGAGGCGTACGAGCCCACGATGGACGGAGGGAATGGTTGAGAATATATCGGAGAGTAAGACCCGAGAACTGAAAGACCGGAGACTGTGCGCAACCGAGTTAAAGTGACTGTGAAGACCACTTCCTGAAGAAGCACTTAAGTGTGACGTTTGGCCTTACAGACCCAAAGATGAAACTGCAACATAGTCGGCTACTTCTGAGTTTCTAGATGTGCAAGAGAAGAGCGGCATCTGATTGACATGCTTTTAGTAGTTAACGGTAAATTAATTGCATGCTTGTGAGGGCTGCATGAATGTGAAATTATATATTATTTGGCTTTATTAAGCCTTTTTTATCAATGTGCCTACTGCAGCTAAACTCTGGAAAATCAGTAATAAATGTACCTCAGTGGCGTGCTGTTTTGTTACTGAAGGTGTTAAAGGAATAGTTCAACATTTTGGGGATTGTTTATTCTCTTTCTGGCAAAGAGTTGGATTAGAATATCGTTACCGCTCTCGCGTTAGTCCGTTGAATATAAGGCGACAGCTCAGTCAAATTGTATTTATTTAATTCTATTTATTGACCACCGGTTGAGTGGAAGTGTAACTATATAAGATAACTGGATAATGAGTGAGTTTTACACTTGCTGGTGGGAGGATTTTGTCACCTTTCCAGTCTTTGTGCTAAGCTAAGTTAACCGGCCGCTGGCGGTAGAAATAAGCATATTTCCCAAAATGTCAAACTTTTGCTTTAACGTGGGATGTTCCCATATTTAAGCGCTCTAGAGCTGTTAGCAGAGCATGGCGAATCTTTTCTGAGTCGAGGCGCTGGTCAAAGGTACCCTGTGTAGTTTCTGACTGAATAGCACTGTGAAGCAAAGTTTTATTTTTTAATTTTTTTAGGATGAGGGCAGTTGATTTTACGCTAGTTTAGATAATCGACAATTGGTGTCGCACAAGGAAGCGCAGCAATGCTCCTGAAAAAGGCAGTGAAGAAGACCGCTAGTACACAAAATGTAAAGGATGTAAATGAAAATATCTTTTAAAAAAAATCGATTTGCTTTTATAAATATTTTATTCGGAAGGAAATGCATTTAACGCTTTTATTACACCCCAAAGCATACTGTCTTTGGGTGAGAATTATTATTATTTTTTTTATGCTTGAAGACCAAATTGATTGGGTTTCTCTCATGTACACTGTCCTCAGTAGACGTGGGCCGTAACAGATTTACAGACATTAGAACATCCTTACTTGGAATTAAGACGCTACACAGGTAATGGGTTTTATGTTTAAATACACAGCTTTATAAGTGAACGCAGTAGCTTACTCTTGCTAAATTATAAAAATATGTACCCACGCCGCTGCAACTACTATCCACTGTTTCTAAGAAATATATATATAGCAACCTGCTAACAGCTCAACCCACGTGACTGGGTTAATGAACTCTCCTGCCTGCAGTTTAATTTATGGTACCACATTGTAAACATTGTACAAACACAGTACGTGAGGTTAAGAATATACTGTATTTACAAAACTGATTAAACTTCACAAACTTGTATGAAAACAAAAAACAAAGATGCATAAACAATGCCATAAAAACATTAAAGCTAAAATACATGATAACAAAATTGAGATTTATTTGCACTTCCAGTTACCGGCGACCCATCGCCAACATTTACCAAGTGTTACTCTTCTTGTTGAAACTGATGGGCGGGGACATCTTAAGCAACCACAGCACAAATATATCCATCGATTAACATACAAAACCTTAAAACATCCGTAAATACGATTCTTAAAGAAAAAATTATTCATGCACATTGGACTGGTGGTTAGAAAAGGCTGACGTAGCCACGTTTAGGGGTCATGAGGAGATGACTAATTATCACTAGCAACAGAGTAACAACCCGGTACAAGTGAAGCCCACATGCAACCCTCCTGTAATGGCAGAAGATAACTCTGCACACCTTTTGGAGTACGAGATATTTCAAGCCATCCTATGAAGCCATACGACTGTTTAGTGATGGATATAAATTGTGATTGTCGTCGTTTTTTGGAATGTAAACAGATTATTGCTGTTTCTGAACAAATATTTGGCTGTTGCTCTGGGCTATAAATTGTAAAAAAGGGTACTCCACCGAGCAGTAGTGTGTCACTGGCTGGAAGAAGAAGAAAAAAAGCTTGATTGATACAAACAGATATCTTTTTTTTTTTGTTTGTTTACCTCCGTCACCTTTGTTTTGGTTTGTCTGTCATCAGGATTACGGGAAAAATAAAAAGCCGGTTTTCATGAAACTTTGTGGAAGGGTGTAGCGCGGGCCAAGGAAGAGCCCATTACATTTTGGAGCGGATCCGGATAATGCGGCAGATACCGACGTTATTTTTTACTTTTAGAAACAGTCTTGGCAGAGGTCTGCGATCTCCCAGTGCCCTTCTAGATGTTCCATGCATTTTTCTTCTTCACCGGCTTCATACTACTTTTCTCACTCGTACAGCAGTACTCCAAGACCTGTTAACAGATTTTGATGTGTAAAATCGAGTTTCCCTTGAAGCATTTCCAACTTAAATGTACTGTGTTCGCAGGAAAAAACAATCCACAGTACTTCACTGCTAACACAGATGTCCATACACAGAAACACCTGCTGCTCTTCATCAGAGGTGGGGAAGCTAACCAGTTAATCTTCATCTTGGTCATAGTCTTTTCTCTTCAGAAACAAGCATAAATCTAACCTTTGTGCAGGTTTTCAGAGTTTGTGTGGGCTTGTTGCTGCCCCTTGTGGAAAAACACCCTCTGCAGCTGTGGTTCTCAGCACCCGTAGTTGCAGCGGAGGGGGGGGATAATAAGCCAATCACCGCTTGGTACACCGAGATGCTGCACTAGAAAAAAGTACTTGAACAAATGACACAAAGGTGAAATTTATGCTAAATCTAAAGGGCTCGTTAAAGAGTATATTTTGCTCATACTAGAGAAAAGACCCCCAGGAGGAAGCTGCCAGTCTGCTCCCGACAAACAAAACTCACAATTGTTCAGCTGTGTGGGGGTGTGTAAGAAACCCGTTATTGTTTGACCTTCTCCATCTTGCCCTTTTTTCTTTTTCTTTTTTGATTCTTCACACCAACTATTTCTGTCACTTTTCATGTCGACAAATAAGTGCAACACTACGTACGAATGCCTTCCAGGAGAAGGAAGGAGGTCTGAAGGTGGGCACTGCTATTCTATCAAGTGTAGCCGCTTGGAACAACTTTTGACGTCCAACCTGGTCGGACAACATGTCCTGCAAACTAGTTCTGATTGAGAATAACCCGGCCCTGAGGACTGACTGTTCCGTTTGGTTAACTTTTAACACCTTCGATTCGAAGGCAGCAGCTTCCCTAAAGTTTTGTATCCACCTGGGACCGTCTCCCACGCAGTGAGACCAGACCAGGCTAAGAAACAGCGCACCACTGCTACACTGAGGGAGGACAGTCTGGACATGTAGCAGGGGCTTCTAGGTCCAAACTCAGTGCGCTGCGTTCACATCCTGGTTCTGGTTTTGGTTGAGATTGTTGTTCAGATTGTGGAGCGCTTGGTGGCGCTGGTGCCGGTGCAAGTGGATGGCGTTTGACTCGGGTATGTCAGTGGGTCCAAATGCACTGGACACCTGTGGCATGAACTGGCGGAATATGCTGACGCTGCCGTGCCAGAAGGTCGGCTGAGGTAGTCGTCCGGCGAGAGTCCATGAGCGGGTGGTCGGATCGAACGCCTCCACCACATCCGACAGCTCGAACGTGTTGTCATAACCACCGGACACATATAGTTTACCACCAAGGGCTGCAACACTGCCTCCAACATGGACCTGGGTAAAAGAAACAAGACCAAATAAATGTAATTTATGTTGCAATACATGGAGCCTCAAAAATGACAAAAGGTATTAAAAGGTAAGATTATGCTACACTTAGTAAGTGAAAACATAATTATGTAATACGAGTAGCTAACTAAAGTGGAGGCAAAAAAATATTAGATTTATCTAAATATTGCTTTATACTTTTCCTTTAAAACACACACACCACACACACACAAACACACTCTGAACATACATTGAAACACAAATCTTATTATTATTAGGACAATTGGTAATGTTTTGTTTTGGAAAATAGGAAATACATTACTGATTAAATGTAAGCCAACACCAAAAACTTAAAATAAAAAAGGAAGGTCAAATAAATGAATTTAATAATTATTTTTTAATGTATTTAATCAACTGATTGGTGGTTAAAGCTTTACTTTTCTTTTCCCATTTTAATTATTCAACTAATTATAACTATTTATCGATTTATTTAGCTATATTTATAACCCTTTCCTGCCTGCTGTTTTGGGGCTCATAGGTTAATGTTGTCAGAGGCAGAAATCAATTCCATTTCATGTCAACAAAAGCTTGAAATGAATCATAGTGGAGTCATTCAAAAGTCCATATTCATCCATCCATCACCTTAACTGTACTCAGACAATTGAATAAATTAGTGACAAACTTCAGTGTTTTTTTTCTTCAGATTAACTGCAGTGGCACCTCTGATCACAGGTCAGCACTATTAGAGATCACAGCAGGTTACTAATAAAACATGCTAGCAGACAAGTGTCAGATGTAATATACAAACCTGGGTCATCGGACTAATTTTGTCCCACTCGTTCTTTTGAGGATTATAAACGTCCACCTCGGCTGAGTCATCCCTGCAAATAGAAACACGCCAAAGTCAAGCTGCTGCCAAAAACAATCATAACTTCAAATGTAGTCATGCTAACCGTACTGAATATTGCAACAACTATGAGTTATGAACATGTTTCTCTCGACTTTTAAATCGCCAATCATACCCCAAATATTCAAGTATTCTACATGTAAGTGAGACAGAGGCAACCTTTGCATCGTCACCTCTATAACCTGATTAGGACTTTTTTTTTTACATTGATTTTGTATTTTACAAAAGCACCACATTCTCTTGTAGTACATTTCTCACAGCAGGAAGCTGGGCAGAGAAGAAGACGAACACGAGTCCACTGGCGCACTCCTGTGGTCGAACAACAGAATGACTGTTTACCAGTTGAAACGGTCGACATGCCTTTATCGTAAAGTGTTTACTAGATGTGGACGAAGCACTCATAGCCTTTAATTAAGTAAAGTACCAATACTATGTAAAGGAAAGTATTATTAGTAAAAGTACTTGTTCTGCAGAAAATATGTCATTTCAATGAAACTATTTCAGAAGTTAAGAGGGGAAATTTAGTGGCTGTCCCAACTACAGCTACTACTTTTTAAAGAGTTGAACAACTTGTTTCATCTTTAGCACGGTGTTATATACTTTATATGAGTATTGTGTGTTTTTCTTTTTTTTTTCTTAATCTGAAAAGTTTGAATTGTAGTGGAGTAAAAAGTACAATATTTCCCTCTGAAATGTGGTGGGGTAGAAGTATAAAGTAGCATAAAATGGAAATACTCAAGTACAAGTACCTCAAAATTGTGCAAAAAGTACAAAAAAGTACAGTGCTGCAGTAAATAAATAAATCATTATCTTGACTACTGATTTAAAAAGACAGAAGAAAACTCTAAATGACGGTGAAGGAAACTATACACATGTACATGTTTAGTTTAAATTGTAGCTGAAATAATTTTTCTCCTCACCTGATGAAGTAGATGAGGCTTTTGAGGGTCACAGTTTTCGGTGTGAAGGACCACGGGGGCATCTGTCCACAGCTGACCATAGCCCAGCGGTTGGTGTCTGCATCGTAGCTCTGGATGGCCATGGTTTCCTCCCCAGTCAGAGAGCCGATGGCGTACAGGCGTCCGTTGCACGTGGTGGTGGAGCAGTTGTCCATGGCGTGCAGCATGGCCGGTAAGGCCTCCCAGCAGTCCAGAGCGTGATCGTAGCGTTCGGTGCTGTCCGACGCCACCACGTAGAGCTGCCCTTTCACCACGCAAGAGCTGTGGTACTCGCGGGGCTTCAGCATGGGCGCCGCCTCTGTCCACTCGTTGACGCTGGACTTGTAGCGCCACACGCCGTCATAGAGGCGAGAGCCATCAGAGCCACCTGGAGGTAACAGACATGTTGTCTCAACAGTTTAATGTGCATCAAGGATTTCCATTTGCTGCTGCGTCATGGTGCACAATAACTGCAAATAATAATAATAATAATATACTGCGAAGGACAATAGCAGGTTAATTTCAATCCTCCAGGTTATAAAATGTAAAAATGTCTACCTCCATCGGGGTTTCTGTACTTTTAGAATTGAATTAAATCAGCTCAACAGGAACTTTAAGACCCTTTCCACACAGACTGAATAAACATAATATATTTATTTTTCCAATATTTATATAAATCTCCAAATCATACATATAACAATGTACCGTATGCAAAATCACATAAAATAATCTAAATATAATAATCAAAATGTTTAATGCAATGAGTTGTGTCCCACTCTTACGCATTAAATTAAACAAAAGGAAATCCTTCAAACATATAAAGCAAAACCATAAATAACTTATTATGGAATATGAAATGTGTAAAATCATGAAGCAATATGCTATATGCATCATCTCAAAATGTAAGACGTTTCATATTTAAAAATAATGAGACGAAAATATAGGCCTAAACCTAAAACATCTCATTTAACTTGCTAAGACTCATAAAGGATCTGCGTTGGCTCTGTTTATTCCCGTCTTTACAGAACATTCCAAAAGTGTAATGCACCTCTTATATTTATAATTAATTGTATCAAAGGTTTAAAAATGAAATCTAAATCTGCCTGTCGACATTATGCAATTGTCATTCTGTCATTGAGGGAGTCAACGAACACGGCTAAATTAGTTTTCTTGCGGGAGACACAAGCCCTGAGTGAAGGTCTAGGATGATTCCTCAAGGGAAACACGTGAAGAGGATGAAGAGGGTGAAGATGATAACACCACTGCTGTCCTGGCAGCACACCATGTCCTGCTTCACTCTACCTTGTTCACACAGAGACCCACTAGCCAAAGCGCCTGCAGTTTATTTATAAGCGCAGCCCGACGGCCATTTCATAAGATGAGGGAGCGGGAATGGAAATCGACAGACTGGAGCGTTCACACTGCAGTCAATCTGATATACACAGCAACTGTAACCACTGCAAACTGTCTGTCCTGCAGTAAGTGGCACACCAGATGAAGAACTCCAACTTTGAGTACATTGTCCTCTGTGCTACGTACATTTCTTATACTCATATTGATTTACTCAATGACATTTGAGTTTTTTTTATGCATGAGCTCAATATTTATAGTGTATAGAAAGATGTTTGAATAACTTACCCGTGACATACATATCGTTTCCGAGGGCAGCTATGCTGTAGCCTCCTCCAAGGTGGTCCGGGAACTCAGCCAGGTAGCGCCACTGTCCGGTCTGGGGGTTGTAACAGTCCACTGTGACCAGCTCATCACAGTCCTGGTCGCAGCCTCCGACCACCACCAGGATTTCTGCCAGTCCCGTGGACGGCCGTGGACGCATTCGGTGGCAAGGCCTGTCATGGCGGTCGTACTCGCAGGACTGGAAGCTACGAGCTTCGTTCACCATGCGAAGGCAGGTGGGTGACAGGTAGACGAGCGGGTCGCTCTCCACATGGGCCAACAGGAAGAACCTCCTGACGAAGGGGAGTCGGATCTGCTGGAGGAGCTCGGGCCAGTAGTGCAGTCTCCGCTTGAGGTCAGCCTTCACCCAGCGCACTGCAATTTGATAAACTGCCTCCTCCTTGTCCACGGAAAGCTCATCATCGGACACAAACTCAAGGAGGCGCTTCCATGGCAACCGCTCAAAGTCCGTCCCCTTAGACAGCTCCATTATGTTTTTGAGGCCAAAGCGGCGAGCGCTGGTCGCTAGCTCTCTGCAAGCGTATGCCTCCGCAAAGTCCTGGATCTCTAAGCAGTTGGAAACATCCAGCCGCTGCTCCAGAAAGGCACAGCAGGCCTCTTTGACAGAGGGGAACTGAAAGAGATCGGCTGTCTTCAGCAGGACGTCCACATTATCCTGAGTGACGGTGACCCGTCCCGTGTAGCAGAAGTCCACCAGCAGACCTAACAGCTCAGCTGACACCTCGTGTAGAACTACTCTGTCCATAACACTCTCCCTCAAAGTCCCTGCGAACATCGCCCGGAAGTAGGTGCTGGCAGCGGCCAACACTGTGCGGTGACAGTGGAACTCGCGGCCCTCAGCACACAAAGTCACATCGAAAAACTTTCGTTCGGCACGGAGTTCATGGATTCCCCGCAGCAGGTTGAAGGCATGGGCCGTGTCGAAAAAAGGCAGGGTGGACGGTTGTGTCTGCAGGACTGGCTTTTCCATCTCTCCTCTCTCTCTGGGTGTCTCAGTATCTGGTAGTTGTTGTCAGAAGGATATTTTCATCTAAAAGAGATAAATAGCAGAAACATACATCAAATTGCAAACCAACACACGTTATTTGCAATTATATTTTTTTATATAGTATAGTTTCCCACCACGTGGGGCTGCAACTAACGATTACTGTCAATATCGATTAATGTGTTGATTATTTTCTTGCTTAATCATATCATTGTTTGGTCCATGAAATGTCAAAAAAATGTAAAATACGCATCACCGTTTCCTAAAGCACAAGTCTCAAATTACTTGTTTTTCCAAGCAACAGTCTAAAAACCAAAGATATTTGGTTTACAATTCCTTAAGACCACGAAAAGCAGTAAATCCTGACAATTTTGAGCATTTTGGCTTAACAAATTACATAAATGATTAAAGGATTATGAAAGTAGTTGTCTATTAATCTTTTGTCTCTTGACAAATCACTTACTGTAAACGACAAATAGTAGCAGCTTTTACACCGTGTATGCTATACAATTGTCAAAAACAAATTTGTACACAGTGGTCTACAGTAAGGGAATTGAGAAATGACTATGATGATGTTTAGCATTCAAGAAGGTTTCACAGCTAAACAAAAAAGAATCACATTAAAAGCAAGAGATATATGAATTTACATTTCTACAACCCAATTTTCAACAGTGAATTTCACTGGTAAGAAGTGATTACTTTAAGAAACTATACAACCAAGCATGTAGTAGGCAATGTGACAGCCTGCTGACTTAAATATTCAATCATTTTTAAATAAATAAACCCTAAAAACTGTTCCTTCCCCTACCTGATGAGACCCTATAGGCACGTTTCAGTCTAGCGAAGCCCAGCGCGACTCCAGTGAATCTTACCGCATTTAAGATACAGAGCTCGCTTGTGCTCAGGGGCTATAAATACACCAGCAGTGTCCATTTCCAGGCAAGGATGGGAGGGGGGTGGATTTAGGGAGAACACCTAACATGCCGTGGGCTGACGCTGTGGGGAAGAGTACAAACCCCCCCACTGGTATGTCTCTGTGGTCTCTCAGTCAGCGTCAAGTAAGTGAGAGGAGCCTGCTGAGCCCGAGCCTCCTCACCGCAACACGCACAGCATCAGACCAAAACAAAAAGCTCTCACTGTCATAATATTCAGTCAGGTTACAAAAGTACCAACAGTAGCGCAGAACTGCTCTGATCACAGCTGACAAACAAGAGATTTTTTGATAAGTGATCATCAGTGATGTGGATATGATGACCAAGTGGGTAAAGGCCAATAATAGAACAGTTAGAAGTGTCTGGTAAGTTCAGGAAATTACATCACTTCACCGTAATGCAGCCTTTAAAACCTGGAAAAGCCCACACTTCCCATATTACAATAACCAAAATCTAAGACGATGTCTATCCCTCATATTAAGATAGCGATGTTTAATATTGATACTGCCCAGTCCTACGTGTAATTCTCAAAGCAACCGCAAAGACTGAAAAGCACCCCTAACAGCGCCGTCCAGCAAATAACTTCTTAGTGCTGCTGTGCTATTTGCGCATATTTATATGAGGTAATATGCATACATTTGGTGCAAAATTGACCCCTTTTCTATGCAAATGAGCCTAAATGCAAAATCGAGGTGACAAAATCTGTCCACAGACAGACATATAAACACCATGATGACACACACACACACACACACACACACACACACACACACACACACACACACACACACACACACACACACACACACACACACACACACACACACACAGGGATATAACAGAAATAAAAAATATCAGTTAAAAAAGCTCTTTTGAAAACCAAAAAAACTGAAGTTGCTATTGAGTAAGTATCAACCTGCATTAACCTGGATTCTTGTCTTGTCAGTATTTAGAGATGATCATTCTTTTCTCAAAATACACAGGTATGTCCTTACAGAGATTTGTTTAAAGGTTGTAATAAAGCCTCTGTCCTCTGCCCACATGACTTAGTACAAATTCCACACAAGGGCGCACACTGCATTTACTGTAGCTCTGTGAGGGATCAAACTGCTCTCCTGAAGGACAGTCAGGACCTCACAACCCAGAACTGCACTGAAAAAAAGAACAACTAACTTCTGTGTAAGTGATTGTCTTTATGTCAGGGGATAATGGCATTTCCTTACATAGAGTTGAGCTTTCCTTTCACTCATGTATGCAATGTAGTACTCCCACTGCCCTCGCTTACAAAGCCTGAAAAAGTGGAGTAATAACTATATTACATCTGGTTTTCATCCACACGTTTCAGTTCTACCCTTTTCCACACATCACAAAGAGCAACGCCACGATGTAGCTTAATCCTGCAACAGTCACAAGTATTGAGCAACTTCGAATTGGTGTGTTTACCAACCAGATCCAAGAATAGCCATCAGATATTTATGCTCTCAAATGAAGGGAGCGAGGGGAGGTGAGAGGGAGGGAAACAGCAGAGGTGTGGAAACAATCTCACTGCTATGAGTACAGAGAGACCAGTGTAGCAGCCAGCATATGACCTACACAGCCTGGCTATATGGGTGAAAGGGACCCTATGCCCCCTTTCATCACGTACTATTACAGTGTTAGCCTGCCTGTCTGCCCCTGGACCTCATGACCTGCAGTTAAAGGTTCAGGACAAAAACACTCAGAGGAAATCAATGCTGTTAGTCAGAAGACTTTAGTAGCATCCTGGACAAAACTCTAGAGGATCGGAGGGTGGTCTGTTATTTTCTATTCCTTAAAAAGCTTGATGACAGGGTCTATTCCTGTATTTGGGAACCATATTACTAGTGTATTTGTAGACAGGCAAATAATCAGAACTACTGTAAATAGAAGCCTGGACTAAATGAAGATACCGAATCAGAGTTAAAACATCCAGGAACAAGATTAAGAGTCTACAACCACGTCACCGACTTGAAGCCAAATGCTAACGTAAGCACGATGCTAGCATGCTCACAATGACATGGCTAGCGTGCTGACGTTAAGCAGGTGAAATGTTTACCATTGTAACCATCTTAGTTTAGTTAGCATGCTAGCATTTGATCATTTGCACCAAACACAAATTACAGCTGAGACTGATGCAAATGTCATTCACTTTAATTTAGTCACTAGGTAGTATATTTAGTCATAAACCAACGTTTTGAAGAAAACTACATTTTAACTAGATGATGGCACTCTAGACGAAAAATAGGACAATCAGCAAAGTTATTACACATAATTCTTAGGGGGACATCAGTGTATAAACCCACTTTCATGGAAATCCATGAAATTGGTTGAAATTTAAATAACTGTTGAGATATTTCACAAAAACCGAGAAACATCAACCTCATGCTGGCGCTAGAGGAAATAGTCAGGGTATCACCAAAGTCAGCTGGGTTCATGAATGTCTGAACCAAATGTCATTGCAATCCATCAAAGAGTTGCTGACAACTATGAGTCTGGACCGACTGGCGGACGAAGATTGACAAAAACAAAAATAATGCGAACATCAAAGCATCATCTTGTAAAAAGCCATCTTGATTTATTCACTGCAATGCATATCGTTGTGCCACTGCTTCATAAAACTATGTGGCTTGGTGCCCAGGAGAGTCCACATTTTCAGTGAGTACACATGTTTATTCAGGAGCTGTTCTGTGCATGTGAACAAAGTAAATCAAAAACAGGCTCAGTTTACATGAAGATGCTTACACTGTGTTCTCCATCTCTTGGTTCGAATGCTAGCGTTGCCCCATGCTGGCGCGAGCGTACAATTACCAGCAAAGACAATTTGCATACAGGCTCCAACACTGTTTTGCATTTTTGTCATGTCAGCATCATAACTGTTGAATAGCTCCACTGTGTAAAGAATTACCTTGGCTATTCATATTTAATATCTTAGTTTGCAAGTTTTAAGATAAGGCTTGTTGTACACGAGAGAGAATTTGAAAAGAGGCACATCACCTGGAAGGCTTTCTTTCTGAAACAGTGTTTAGATTATTGTGGTGCAGCGCAACACCTGGTGCACTAACAACCACGCTAGGACAGCTGCTCTCCCTGCTGTCGCTCCGGGCTGCTGGGGCTGAGGCCGCCATCAGAGTAGAGTGACATGAAGTCCCTGGTTCTCCACAGCTGAGCATTGCCTGGCCATAAAAAGGCAACTGCACCACACTCGTCTCATCCCCCACTGAGGAGGGCCAGCACGAGGCTACTCGCAGCAACAACACTCAGATAAGGGGGCAGAAGGAGAAATATTCTTTGTATATTATCAGTGCATTTTTGGTTGTGAAATTTGTTATGCAAATACGCATGGCAAGACACTATCTGAAGGGGACTAATTGCACAATAACTCTCTAACCCTAACCCATATTTAAGCAAGGTCTCAGCTAAGTGCATTCACTCAAGTACTGCAGTTGAGCAAAATTCTGAGGAACTTGTGTTTACCAATGCATTTCAATTTGATACAACTTGATACCCTGCTACATTTGAGAGGGAAATACTGTACTTTTGTGACTAATCTTTTACATGTAACACATATGATTAGGCCTTACAAAAAAAGATACCATGCATTGTTACACTTATATAAAGTTGTTTAAAGTCAGCTCCACCTTGATATGACATGATAATTAATCAGTAATATTATATAGTATAGAATAATACTATTCCAATAATATGCTGTATATTAAAAAAAAAAAACAATCTGATTGGAGCATTTTAGTACATTATGTTGCTACTAGTTATGTACTTTCACTTAAGTAAAATGTTGTAGGACTTGTACTTGCAATAGAATATGTGTATAATGGTGTATTGCTACTTTTACTGAAGTAAAAGCTGTCTTTCTACTTCTCCCACTACTGTGCCAGTGAAGTGTCCTTGAAGCCAGTGAACCCCCACCAGGTCAAGTAGAACTTTTTGTGACTGAGCTTAGTCTGTTCTACTGCCACGTGAATAAAGCAGCACACTATTCATTAATCATTTTATTGGAATGAAGTCAAGAGTACATTTTAGTGGCACCCAGAAGGCTTGTTAGAAGTTACAATCTGTGGTGGAAGAAGTACTCAGACCTTTTGTTTAAATAAAAGGAGCAATACTACAGTGTAAAAGTCAAGCATTCAAACGCTAACTTAAGCAACAGTACAATAGTATTAGCGCCAAAATAACCTTCAAGTACCAAAAAAAAAGTAATCATTATGCAGGACGGTCCATTTCAGAATCATATATATGATATTACCGGATTATAGTTAGGGATCTATTCATGTGTTCATCACTTTAATATTGCAGCTGGTAAAGGGGGATCATTTTTAGATAAATACTTTTAGTACTGCTGGGTGGATTCAACTATAACAATACATCATAATGTATTACTGATGATTTTATATTTGGTATTAAAAATCTAAATCTGCAAAGTAACTAAAGCTAATAAATGAATGTAATGGAGTAGAAGAAGACACATAAAAATGGAAAGTACAAGTACCTCCAAAGTGTACTTAAGTACAATCCTTGAGTAAAATGTACTTAAGTTACATTCCACCACTGGTTACAATAAACCTTTGCATCCTTCAGGCCATGCAGCCATACAAGTCCACATTATTGAGCACACTGAGGCCTCAGTGAGGAAGAAATGTCTCTTTCCAAAGCCATGTTTGGCCTGTGACAACATTCAAATGTAGTAGGTAATGCTAGAGCATAGCTCACACTCACACTCTCACACACACACAGACGCACACACACTGACACACACACACACACACACACACACACACAGACGAAGTGTCACTAAAAGCTAATGACAACAACAACACGGTGCAAGAAGTACAATTGTTTAGCAACTTCTGTCTAGCTAGCTAATCAACTTTCCGCATAACGTTCAACAGCATCATTTTCAAAACACCCGATAGGCCTGCTAAATGAGGGACATTTTATTAATGTTTATGACAGCGTATAGTCTGTAAACAGGACTTGATTTTGAAGCAATAACGTGCCCTCCTTTTCAAATTAAAAAAACATAAAAAGTCACGTTTACACGACGCTCGTAACGTTATTTCGCGATCGGACATAACGTACTGCTCCTGTCTATCTGTCCTCCGCTTGGAAGAAAAATAACCGTAAAAACATGCCAACTCAGGTTTAGTCAACTTACCAGTATTTCTCCTCAGCAGATGTTAATAATTTCAAAGAGTATTACAGGTTAACACCTTGCAAATCAAGGTGACATTAAAGTTTCCACGCGCGGATGTCTTCGGCCTCGTCTGCGCCATGATACACTCAACTGTAAGAAATGTTGCTTTCACGGGCTGTCGGAAATACCACACTTACCACGCAGACAATCCTGGGTCAGCAGGGACAGTAGCTAAACCATGCACGACGGGTTTGAAAAGAGATGTTAGGCTGTTGTACTGGGAATTGGATGTGATCAATACATCCCATTTTATGATCATGATTTTACTATTTGTTCAATTGTTTTGTGGTTGTTTGGCATAGAGTGACTCTAGAGCAGTGGTTCTCAACCTTTTTTGGGCCAGCGCCCCCCTATCCATTATCCAGGTCCCTTACCCCCCATCAAATAAAATGTAGGCTAATTGTCTTCCCTGAATGTTAATGTTGATTATTATTCAGTTTGTATTATGATTATGATTATTATTCTTAGTATTTATTGTTTATATTACATATTGATTATATTAATTTCATATTTAAATTCTTATATTATTTCTTATTATTAGGCTGCTATATTATGTTATTATAAAAACTCAAAGTATCTGGGATTGAAGTTACATAATAACATTTCTAAATAATAATAAAAAATATTAAAAGAATTGTTTGTTGTTTTTACCTACCCAGGGAGCAAACAAAGCCATGTAAATAGAAATTTTATTCAGGAGTGTTAAACAAATGCAATGGTAAGAAGTTTGAGATTCAAACATTAATTGGTGTTCAGAATCAGATCAGATATCCTTTATTAGTCCCACAGCGGGGACATTTACATGGTTACAGCAGAAAGGTAAAAAAGGATACAATAAAAACACACGTAAACACACGTGAACACACGTTAAACACAGCAGCCAGTCAGAAATGTGAAACAATTTGCACTCTTAAGTGTTCCAATGGAAAACAGGAAGCGTACAAAGGAACAAGTCTGAGCAAGGATTCCTCTTAACTTTAAAAAGAAAAAAGCTAACTTGCTTTCACAGTTGCCTGCACTTTTTTCATGAAAATTAAGTTTGTTTTTTTACTTAAAGCTTTTTCCTTGAAAAGTAAGTATTTTGACATCCAAGCTTTTTTCAGGAAAAAAATAGTATTTTTTCACATTCAAACTTTTTTCAATAAAATTAAGTATTTTTTTTTTACAGCCAAGCTTTTTACATCAGAGGTTCTCAAAGCTTGCATCTGCTGAATCACCTGCATCAGGACGATGCACCTTGACTGTCGCGTCAGAAGACAAGCTCTGGATGAGAGGTGAGGAAGAGGAATTTTAAAAGGCACTAGCCAATCAGAACACAATTGATTCACTAATTTCTATTATTTCAATTCTTCTGTCAAATCTATGTTCGGAATAAAAATCCTCAAAATGTAAATGTGGTTCTGTTTAGGGCTGCAACTACAATTGATTTATCTAATCTAATCTACAAAATGTCAGAAAATAGTGAAAAATGTCTATCCCAAAGTCCAAGGTGATGTCTTTAAATGTCTTGTTTTGTCAGTCCAAAACCCAAAGATATTCCGATTAATATGATATAAAACAGAGAAAAAGCAGGAAATCTCCATATATGATCGTCTGAAAAACGCTTTTTCTGAAATTTCGATTAATCGATCATCAAAATAGTTGGTGATTATTTTTCTGTTGATCAATACTAATCGTTGCAGATCTAGTTCTGCTCCAAATAAAGTTCATGTGACATGTGAAGTTGTGCGTCTGTTGTTTATAGTATATGTTTGCAGATTTTTTTAGATTTATATAAAAAGTAATAGTCGGGATCGATCAGTCCATCAAGATCCTACAGCATCAGAGGCTGTGATCAGATCAGGAAATTGTAGATCTTTATACGTTTGAGAAATAGCTGCGAGGAGTAGCAGCGATTCACTTCTATTTGCTGACTCTGCTGAAGCTGTAATGTCTCTTTAATGGCAGGTTAATTATCATCACCAAGCTTTCCCTATTTACATTTTCTAAGTCTTGCATAAACATCTAATTCATTCGGGAATTAAAAAGTTAATTCAAATCGTCTTTTTGACAATGCTGCGTTTGCAAAAAAATGCTGTGCAATCAGTAAAACAAACCCGTAACTCAAAACTCTGAGCTTGAAATGATGAAATCCCAGCAGTCCTCGACCACGCCTCGGAGCGTTTGCCATTCTCTCTTATCTCCTAATTAAAAGCATCACAACATTTTCCTTCTCTCACTGCCTGCATTTAGAAAAATAAATATGAGCTTGAGGTATGAATTAATAAATGAATCCATCAGGTGTTCTCGGTTCATTTTAACCAGCGGACCACTGACAGGGAATATCCCCTTAGGCTATGACCATTTTCTTTTATTCAGTAAACTGCTTAAAATTCAGTCCACGGAGGACACATGTACATCCATCTACCTTTGCTGCTCTTATCCCTCAGAGGGGGATAATGAGAACGGCAAGAAAGAGATGATGGTCTGGAATTTAAAATGAAAAATAAAGGAGTGAAATACCCCTTTACAGTGCAAATACTGACCTGCTGTGGAACTCTCTCTGGCCCTCATCGAGTCCCTCAGGCAGGTTTAGATGTGGGAACTGCTGACATCTTCCACAGGGGTCGCACTGACATTGCACACAATTGCAGGTTCTCACAGAGGGTCTTCTTTTATTTAGTCATTCAATTCTGACTATGACACTTGGTTATCTTCCTCACAGGGAAGAGGGATGCATTAGAGCCTCGAGCCAAAACATACACACATAGTTCTAAAGACATAGTCGGTGGTGTTATGGGAATACACATATTTACTTCCTTGCTGAGAGTTCGATGACAAGATCTCGTATCTGGAGGATAATTCTGAAAGGGCCAGCCGACAGTTAGCTTAGCTCAGCACAGACTGAAAACTGGAAGTAACAGCTATCTCTGTCCAAAGGTAACACGATCCACCTACCAGCACCTCTTCAGCTCACTAATTAACATGTCACATTTTTTTTCC
Organism: Bovichtus variegatus; assembly: GCA_943593645.1. NCBI lineage: Eukaryota > Metazoa > Chordata > Actinopteri > Perciformes > Bovichtidae > Bovichtus > Bovichtus variegatus. Next base: position 1,507,360 of record CALSCE010000016.1, on the reverse strand, counting down.
TCCCTTAAATTTACCCCCTTATTACCTCATCCTATTAAATTGATAAGGCAAATTTGTTCGCAACAGTATTTCTACATTCTAACTCTTGTTTTAGGGCCACCTGGTGAATGTAAGTCCAATATTCCCTCTCATTTGAGCTCCGTTTTTGGCCTCTACCAACTCCTGGGGGAAATATCTGACTCATTAGCTGCTAAATGCACCATGTTCACCAGCTAGGTGCTAACTTTGAGCGTCTGTCGCTCGGTGCTGTGCAGGCATACAGTGGGTTTTTAAAGCTTTTTTGTTTTGTTTGTTTGTTGTTGCAAAAAACTGCTGTCGGGTGAGAGCGGTGAGACTGAACCAAAACGGGTAAATTATAAATCTTTGTACAGCTGAAGAGAACTGCGGAGTCGAGTAATAAATATCTGCGGGTTGGCCACTATGAGCAACACGTTTCACATAAACACAGTCATACGAGCATTTGTTATTTTAAAAAGTATTGATTAAAGCAGTCTTAAAACGGGAATCATTCATTCACCACAGCAGGGATTATTAGGATTATTATTTAGATATGATGACGTGTGATCCTGCAGTCAGAAGAGAGCCATTCAGACAAAACATTTTTCACCACTTCTTTGAGAGATCCATGTTCCTCCAAGAACATCCAAGTGAGAGATGAACACGGCGCATGTTAGGCAGAGAAAAATGAATGTTTGCACCGGTTCGGTCACTAGATGGAGACATTCTATAGTATTTATGTTATAGCCACACTTACTATCTGATGACCCAATTGCTCTCGGGACAAAAATATCTCCCTCATTAATTATTGGAATAATAATGGGGGGAAAAAAAGAAGACATAGGCACTATAATGCTTCTGTGTTTCCCTGACTAAATTGCGCTGGCTGTAAACAAAATTGTGAAGGGTTTATACTTCAGCAGGCCAGCTATGACTGTAGCCTCTACTGGCTCTTAATTGAACGTTTCCAAGCTGTGCTTCAGGATTGCGTTGCACCACCTCCTCGTAAATCCATTATTTGTCCTTCTGAAGGACTTCATTAATGTAAGCTTCAACACAACTAACTTCCGACTGTTCCTTGTTTCCTTTAAATGTACACACATGGATACATATGAATGTTTGACATTTATTCATGCAGTTTTGTGTGGCAAACATCTGATTATGCTAACATAACGACGTTACTCAGTTATGTATCAAAAGGGAGCATTATGTTCTCATGGTCCAATGCTCCCCAGCCCGACTTTATACAGTCTATGAATATGACTCATTATGGGAGGCCTTGCAAAGGCTTTTTTCCCCTGAGGTCAAATGTTTAATGTATGTTATCCTGGGTCAATAGTTGAAATCACCTCCAGTTTATAGCCTACTGATGTTATACTCCTTGAAACCTACGCCCTCAAAATGAGAGGACATACAGTGACTGACTGTATTATTTTAGCCCTTAACAACGTCTTTCAACAAGGACCCTGGGAGCATTGCCGACATAGTGTTTTGTGATGTGAAATAATTGAAAATCTCAGAAGCGACGACCATATTTCATATTACCTCTTTTACTCGTCAGTCTTACGTCACAACGTTAGCAGTGTAAGTTAGCTCAATCAGTTAGCGTTAGTTTTGTTAGCTATACAACACCTGGCTGTTAATAGAACTAATATCTACACAATATCTTGATTTAGTGATGTGCAAATTAGCCACTTAGTAAACACTTAAAACAGAGTTGGATCTTGGGAACAGCCGGTGCAACAGGGTTATGTTCTGTAGTTAAATAGCAAACACACCGCTGGGTTTTTGTAAAATTCAAGTGTCTTTTCATTTATTTATTAATAATGAAATGCTGTGTAAGTAAGTGTAACATAAGTACACTGCCATGCAAAATATTTGCAACAACTGCATTTCTCCGAACAGTGTGTGATTGTATTAAATATCGATGATCAATATGATTGATGTTAATAATTGAAATGGAGATAATGCAGGATGAACACGCCTCCACCGGGCTCAATCTTTGCTAAAGTGCTGGAATCATTAATGAGTGCGAACTTATAGTAGTGATATGCTCTGATGAAAGTCTGTTTGACTGACAGCTCCAAATAAAGTAAAAAGGCTGCGTGGATCAATGGTTGCGGATATCTCTTCCATCAATAATTCAAATGGAACAATAACTGTAGTCACCTCCAAGCACTGTATGAAGTTGATTTTAAAGGGCAAGACTTCAATCACTCCATCAATCAATTCATTTTCATGTTAGCTCTCGCTAATTAAAGAAGACAAACATTCGCCTTATAAAACCCTCTCATGGTGCAGCAGTAAATCGCCTCGACACTATACAGTTACATCTATTACGTTGATGCTTGATGAACTTTTGTTGTGACGCTCGGTTGCATATGTAAGGGCACAGTCACAGTCGCTGTGTAAATTATTGATGTGACAAACTGCCGCTTTGAATGTCAATACACCTCCCTGGAGACGGAAAGTGAAAGAAACCCTCGGTAAAGAAGATCAATAGAGGCCGAGGGGTAAAGTCTGTGGGAAGTGGAAGTGGAACGACACAGAGAAAGCGAGAAGAGGTTGCAGATGAGGGGAAAAAAACTGGAAAAGTTGACTTGCACAAACAGCTGGTTTTGCATGTAGGACACAGTTATACAACGCATGGCAATAACGACCTTCTTATGCTGTGCTACGATATCAAAAGGTCAAGATGTGCTTTTGGTTAATTGAATTTCTAAAGTTGTTGTTGCACAGGGGAGCCTCTCCAATGCGGTGACAGCTTTGAAGGGCTCGATAATAGCACACCCTGGCCTTGTTGAATAAGTAGACGTATTATTGGAGCGGAGCTGGGTGTCGGGGAAAAGCAAAAACATTTGGTAGCGACGGCATAAAATATTGAACAAACCCATCTTCATTGTGCTTAACTGTATCACGCTGAGAGGCAGGATGCTGCTGAGGCTTGGTCAGCAAAGCCTTCCCGGGATATATAAAAGGTTTTTTTTTTTTTAAAAAAAAGGTCTTTCTAGTCTATGCATTCTTTTTATTATTCGTGCATTCAAAATTGCATTATTATTTATTATCTGTCTTTGCAGGGTTATTTATGATTGTCTACAGCGCTTGCAAAATGCACCTGAGCAGATTTACTTCAGCTAAGATAATGAATATTTGTACTCGGCACACAGCGGCAGTTTACGAGGTTGTCAGAGGTTTACTTACAACTTTCCTAATTATTACGTTCCAGAAGGCAAAATCCAACTGTCCATTTCTTTGTTGGACTGTCGCTTCCTGGCAGCACACTGCATCCTCCGCATAAACTGTGTATTTTTGCAAATTTCTCCAGCAACCACGGAGTTTGTGTTTGCGATTTAATGTCTTGCAGCTGCCATAATGTTTGTCATGCAGTGAAAGACATCGGTGTAATGGGCTCCCCTCTGTGCTCAAAGGTGATCCACATGAGTCACATTTTATTTGTTGTTCCACATCGCAAGAGCCCGGCTACAACTCTTCATGTGCCAACGCCCATGTCATAAAGAGCATCTTTCAATCAGGCGTCACTATTACCGCCACGACTCGCATGCAAAACGTGGTCAATGCCCAATTACACATTGAGGCCGTGTTCTCAAAGCGCGTTCTCTTCTTTTCACCCAGCCTGTGTTCACGTGCCCTGGCGAGAATACAACAAAGATTGGAAAATGACAACATCACGTTGGTGGTCACTCATCTGTGAGTCTTCATCATTATCGGATGTCATCCTTTTCTGGTTGCCGAGCGATACTGCCCAGCGAATCGCAGAAGAGAACAAAATTGCAAGGCATAATCGTGCAACCCCCCAGCATGTCAGTGATAAGATTGAAATGCCGATGATTGAAATGTGTTTCTTTTTTTTTCGTGTTCGGTTATCATAAATCGCACCGTATAGTTAAGGAAATCATCCTGTTTTCTGCACCCAGTCATCAGTCTTGGCTGTGCTGTGCTGGCAGTTGCGTATTACGGTTTATCTTATATATAAGGCAGTTTTTTTTCCTTTTCTTTCTGTTGCTGATGCATTCACGGGGGGGGGGTTGGTTGCTTTATTGTGATTAAAAATTTCTGAAGGCACGGTTATCTGCTTGCCTGGCACTAACAGCCTACATGGTAATCCGCAGTCTTATTCAATCATATGCTACTGATGAGTGGGACACTGCTTGTGGATATTACCTCTGTTGGCATATCTACATTTGCTGAGTGCACATGAAGAGAAATATAGTTGATCTTTGCAAAATATTCTCTTTTATTTTATGCATTCGCAGTAAAATCGCCAGACTTCCCTCCCCAGTCGTTCAAATTGAATATGACAGTGATAGTTTATGCTGCCATTACGGAGGCCTAAATGGAAGATTAGACGCCATTTATCCTTCTGGAAAATATACTCTTTGGAAATTCCTAAACAGTGTTTTTCTAAGACATCAGCGAAATGTTTCTGTGGTTTCATTTATTATCATACCAGTCTCCTCTTTCACACAAGGCATAAACAATTACTACCCCCAAAATGCCGCGGACTCCTCACATATCCATCTGCTAGTTTATTTTGCCTCTAAACATGATACAATTTATCATGCTGTCACACACTCTTTGCATGAGTGCTACATGGCCCACGGGGTTACAAGGCACAGAGTGACACAGTCAAACAACATAGCAGAGGATGTTAACTACTCTTTTATGTGCCAAAAAACAGATTTTCATTATCACTGCGATGGAGTTTGAGAGTGTTGGAGTAGGCATTAGTCATCTTGCCTTACATAATTATTTTTGTACACTCAAAACTCCACTTTAATCAGTCAGTCAGCTCGCCTCAAAGATGTCATGCCCTTTATATGGGCCAAGCAAAAAAATAAATTAAAAGGAAAAATGAATATTAAGGAATGAATCGTTCATCACAGCCATTCGTTCTAGCTATGCTCATTACATGCTGTTAATCCGGTCTCTAGGACTCGTATGATTCATCTGTAGTTAAATGAACAAACTGCCCTAATCCAACAATGTATTAAAACAGAAATGAAATAAGTCAAAGTGTTACGAGAGGAACATACCACAGATGTGTGGTCACACAAGACAGAGGCGGCCACTGAAATTAATAATTGGATGAAGCTATATCTGGTTTTACGTTTCTGTATTTCAATCGTCAGCCTTATTTCATTCTTCCCCGAGTACATGACTGATCCCTCACCAGCACCCTCCCAAATAGTCTTTCGAAATAACACACCAACTAAATGAATAATGATATCACAATAATAATAATAATAATAATAATAACCAAAGTGATTTCAATTTAATAATGAAGAAGCAAGGTTCTCTGGTTTCCCCACACTTCTCAGCCTGCGACCTCCCTCGCAGTTTACACAGGAAGTGACACGAAACACAGCAGCGTCCCTGTTGACAAAACTGTTCATTTTGGCAATGTCTGTGGAAAATAATAAGACATTAAACCCTGGGAGGGCCTGTGAGCCTTATGCTGCTCGCAGCCTGTCTTCGAAGAGCGGCTTTGCCTCCTTCTCACCAAAGGCGCTTAGATTTGGAGCTCCTGCCTCCTGCCATATTTCTGAGGCAGCTGTGTTATTATGGATGGAGATTACCAAGTGTTGGTGGGCAGAAGACGACCTCAACTGATTATTAGGAGAACAAAGAGCACTGCCTGCTAAAAGAGTGGCTTGCTGGATTGCTGCTTGAAAAAACATCAATCCTGCACTCTTAAAAAGTCGTAAAAGAAAAAAAAAGGTTCAAGTCCCAGGGTTTAATCAAAGTAATACAAAAAAAGGTTCAATATTAGATTTGTACAGAAAATGTTTAGGTTTTATGCGGTTCTTTGACCTGCGTGTTACTAAGGAGGGACGCTGCAGCACTGGAGTGAAACTGGAACTGTGTTTTATTCCAGAAGTAATCAACCTAGTTCAAAATCCCACTGACATTTGTTATAATACAAATCAAGCCTACATAAAACATAAAAGGTTTCTCAACGTGCAGTGTGGAGTAACTCCATATATTTAGATAAGGATGGTTACATATAAAAACTATAATTACCGCCTCAAGATTGTATGCCTCCGACAACCAGTCAAGATGCAGTTTACATCCATGTCTGTCAAGATGCAGTGAATCCTTTGTAGTAATTTAATAAAAGGTATTAAGTGTCTTCTGAATTCTGGAGTTATGGCAGAAAACAAGTTTTGCGAGGTCACAGTAACCTTGGCCTTTGACCACCAGATTCTAATCAGTTCATCCTCGAGTCCAAGTTTGTGCAAAAATAAAATAAAAAATGAGTTCCCTCTAGGGGTTCTTGAGATATCGTATTTGTGAGAATAAGACGTACGGACAGACATCCCGAAAACATAATGCCCCTGGTCAACAGCTGTTGCCCGTGCAGAGGCATAACAAACAAACAAATAACAATCTAATCTCGTTTTTTCCCGCAAGCCCCAGACTATTGCCGGTTAAACATCAGAGACGCGAGTCCATGGGCGAGTCCATGGCCTGAAGCTAGTTCTAGAAGTTTTTTTAGTCAGTATATTCCATGTAAAGTCACTTTAAAATCTTGTCACTTTCTATTCATCCTGATCGCATTTAATTATTGTTCATGGCAACTGAAGTTATTTTCCTTTTTTTCTAGAGAAAATCCAGTAGGTTTGTCCACTTCACCCCAAACAAATCTGTGAAAAAGACTATGATGTTCCCCGAGCTACTTTGCACCCGGATTTCAAGGTAAAGGCTACAAAGCAAGTGGACCAGGTGCCCGGACCAACCCGGCTGGTAGCAGTCTTTTCTATTTAGACATTTCTTATGTAATTTATGTCTATGCATCTTTAGACTCTAAATGTCAGTTCAGGCTAACTGATTCTAACTTGAACATTTTATAATAATGTCACATCACGGAACAATTAGGTGGGCCACCAACCAACAATGGCCATACCAGTGCTATCTTAATGCCATATGGGTTATCCCTCATTTTACAAACGTTACTCAAAGTTTTTTATATTCTGTGTTTTTGGCAATGCTGATTAAAAACATACCACTTGTGAAACTATAGCCTAAATATTGAATAGACAGAGACCTAGCTACATAGCAAGACGTTGACAAAGTTGTTGTTCAACCTCTGTTTCTAGTTTTAGCCTTGATGACTTTTCGTTGTATTTGTGTTTCTCCCTTTGTTTCTTTCCTGTTTTGATTGTGACGCTAATCTATTTAACGCACCAAAAAGGTATCATTTGTTTGTGATGGCGGAGCAGTCACAAAACCAAAATATTTTGCCCATTTCTTTAAGACTGACAACCAAGATTTCCAAGGCAATTAGGTGATTTGCTGAACCCGTATTGCACCTTGTGTGATTATTTTCTGCCTTGCACACTTTCAAATTGAAATAGAAAAATGTTCTCAATTGCTGAGACAACAGTCAAGGCTGTGTTTATCTGTACAAAAACAAATCTCCCTCTACTGCTGCACAGCCAAACATCCTATCATTCTGCCACAATGATTTCATGCTTGAGGAAGCTGAGGTTAGGGAGAATATATCAGGTAAGAAGCAAGGCAAAGTAAGACCTCTGGTGTGGGAGCACCTTCTAAACACTGACAAACAGATTTGCCTTCCCCACGATTAACACAGGTATATTGTCTTTTTTATAGCGTTGCTAAATCTCTAAATTGTTCTTATAGCACTTGAGTATATGCTTGAAAGGATACACAAGCTATTTGATTCACTCACTTGCACACAATTTCAATGGTCAAAAAATACAGTTGGATGGATCAGACATTTGGTAGGAGACCATATTTTCCAACTTACAGTATTGTGCAGCACTTCTTGTTCATGTTCCTCATCTAAACATTGAATTTTATGAGTATGTGACAGTTTCTGAAACATTTCTAATTCGACATTGAACCACTTGCCTGTAATTAATGAAACCTGTGTGCATCCCTGGGTTCAGTTGCCATGGTGATTAGATCACATTTCCTCCTGTATAATGAAAACAAGCTAATTGACTTTATCACCTCCGGGCTCCATGTTTCTGCACCTGCTCAATACCAAGGTTATAGATGTCTTAAAACGGTGCAATGTGTAAGATATGGCTTATGGCTTAGTCTTTGTTTAAAACATTCAAACACAGAATGTGAAGAGGTAACAGGGTTGACGTTGGGTCGAGGACGTCGATGTGTTGTGTTGCAGCGATGTCTACGGAAATTAGCATGCTAACTGCCTAGCCCCAGCTCGTCCCGTCTTGTAATACCACTTGTTCTTCTAGAGTCGATAGTGAGTCAGTGAAGAGTCAAGTCTGCCCTCAGTACGGAGGGAGAAGAAGCAGAACTGCCCCAAGGGCTCGTCAATAATACAACCATGGTCTGTTTGTTTTAAAGATTCTTTATTGGATCCCGACACAGACGTTACATGCTCCTCTACGCGCCCTACCTGTCGGTGAAGGAGACGAAACAAAAACACGAGTTGTTCCCTCGTCTCTACCAGAGCCAATAAGCAAAATATCAAAATGTGCATGGGACCGTACAGCCCCCGGTAGGTGGCGCGGTAAACACACAGATGGATCTATCCAATACTCGTCCAGACATTTGCCTCAAAACTACAAATGTGAATCTCACGGTGGCGCTAGAGGAAAGGTTAGGGGATAACCACGTTCCGTAACGATTATCCTCTGGGTAGCATGAATGCCTATAAATGTCAGAGCAATCCATGCAATGATTGTTGAGATATTTCAGTCTGGAATAAAATGGGCAAGCAAACGCCTGGCCGACAGACCGACATTGCTGTTCCTAGAGCCACGCCAATGAAGAAATTAGTCAAATACAGCCATCACTTAATACATTCACGTATTCATTCATCCACTCAGCCATCAATGCATCCATTTAACAGTTGAAATAGTTTCAATATTCCCATACGAGGCACTCACCATCTATATTTTTCCAAAGAATGTGTTTGGCATCCACCCCATGGGATCAAACTCACCACCCGATGGTAAACAGTTCATCAGACAATTACCTGCCAGCGGGAAAGATTCACAATGACGATTCAGTCATTTCTCCCATACTAAGTAGTTTTATGGCTGACTATGGCTTGTACACACACTGCGTTTGGCAGAACAGCATGTCGATCAACCTCAGGTTAGAAGGGTGAACCTGAACAAGCATGTGTGACGAGATCTTGCACAGCTGCTAAAGTATATTCCATATTACCACTGTAAAAACAAAAGTCTACTACAGCCATGGTAGTGGACAATGTTAACATGCCGATGTTTAGCAGGTCTCATGTTTTATCACGTCTACGGTGCTAGTTTAGCGTGTTAGCATGCTAACATTTGCTAATTGGCACAAAGTACACTGAGGCTGATGTGATTCATCCTCTGGGCACCATAAACATCTGCACCACCTTTACTGGCAATCCATCCAATAGCGTTTAAAACATTTCCGTCAAAACTCAAAATGTCATTCTGGTGGTGGCACTAAAATATGAAATACACGTTTAAACTGCTCTCCAAAAAACTGCAGAGCATAATCCAAGTGTTTTTTATTGGCTGTAGGTCCAGTTCATAGACTGTATGAACTGGACGCAGTCACCTTGATGTCACCCATGGGTTTGTGGACAACCACGACCACACACAAACAGAGTTTGACATTTTGTCAGTCGCCATCTTGGTTTTTTTCGCCAATAATGTTGACATTAGAAGGAAAAATCAAGTTTATGTGGATGCATATGAGCAGTTCATAAGATCTGGAAAAGTGATTTTGTATAGTACATTTCATACACAAAAGGACACTTCAGACAGCTTTACATAATGTATTTGAATGATCAAAAAGGAATTACACCATAAGACATCAAAATACTCCTTATACACTGCACTGTCTTTTAGGTTCCATCTTTCAAAGCAAATCCTTTCTTACGTTTCCCTCACTCTCTAAAGCCCAGGGAATAGATCATAGACATCATTGATCCTCTCCGCCTTCATTTGCCCTCAGATCTGAAGAGTAGCACTCTGCTACAATCATCTGCTTTACACACCGGAGAAAGTGCTGCTTCAGTCACTGCGATGAATCTCTCGGTGTATGGTTGTGTTTTTTTTTTACTTTCAATGTTAAAGGACTACGCTGCAGTTTTGGTCTCAAGTTCATAGCTGTTTAATGAGCAAGCTAATGCTATCCCTTAACTTGTCTCAAAAACTTAAATTCATTTGTCATTTTTAATTGGTTAATCCTTTTATCTGTGGTCTGTACTTATCCAGGTCCAGGATTAATTTCATTCATTATTTCAGTAGGAATCTCCTCAACCATATTACCTCAACTGGTTTTTAATCATACTTTCATACTTTGCCTGGTATGATTGTGAAAAAAAAAAAAAAAGGTATTAATTTAAATTCTATGTGGTGTTAAAAAGGTCTTCAAAAGTCTTAAATTTAAATGAGTGAACCCCGCAGAAACACCAAGGCAAACGGAGTGGGTGCAACCCTGTAATTCGGGGCTCCTTATTGAGGTTTGCATTGTGTTGACCTATAAGGAATTATGAGAAAACTGAGTAGGAAAAAAAAGCTGAGCATTTACACGCCTTAGCATTCATATGCGCGATAGTGAGCGCCGACAATCGACTCTTTTGGACTCTATCGCTCTTCTGCGCCGCGCTGACAGGAGCTCAATTAAACACCTCATCGCAGTGACATTCAAGACATGTTTGGATGAGATACCGTTGTGCGCACATTTCACCTGGACACCTAATAAATACGCTGATCCCTATCCATACTACAGGCAACGTCACTCTCGTTCATCACAGTGTGCCGTCGGCCTTATTGAAAAACATTGTGATTTGGCTCCGTAAGTATTTTAATCCCCCTTTGAGGGCCTAACAGAAATAGCATGTGTGTTTCTTTGTAAAAACCTATAGGCTCTTGTGTAATATTTATTGGCAGATCCATTTGTTCGCAGATCATCGCTTCATCTGTTGTATTGTAGCTCCAGAGCACATCCATCAAATCCTGCTTACACAATTTAAGACTGTTACTAATGTGCTTAAGAGTGAAAATAGAAATATTTCTAGCGTTGCCTCACAGCTGAGTAGGGAATCTTTTGATTAACACAACGTGACAATGAAACGCGCATACACGCTGGGATACACCGACACACACTGACTGTATTCTGTAGAAATCCTGCCCCCGTGGCCCTCAGGAGAAGTTTGTTGAAGTGCTGATGTTGATTAGCATAGCTTTGAGTGAGCCGGCCCTTTGTCATGCATTTGCCACGATGAATCAAGTTCAACATCTGCAGCCACCGGGTTGTCACCGCAGAAAGATTTGCCACAGATGAAGTTGATTTGCATATCAAACCAAGGGCCTCATGTGCCGCAACCCCCTCATTTGCTGTGAAAAATATGCCCGCACCTGCTTCAAAATTATCAATATGACTGTCCGCACCCTCCTCATTTATTCATAGCTTATAGGCAGAATCCCTAATGACAGCAGGACGAAATTCTTTAAATCTGTTGGATTATCAGTACCATCTAATACGAGCTCTCTCAGCAGTCATCCTGATTATCGCATTAATATCACCAGCAGTATAAACAAGGCCTCTATTTTTCCTTTTAAATCACTATTGTAGCTGCGGAGATTTTAATTATTTAGAGACGGAGACGCATTCATACGAGAGATACTATTTAGTGTTATTTCTAACTGCAGTCGCCTCATGAAAAATTAACAGAGTGTAAAATGTACAACGCTGTTGAATATGAGCCGTGTAATGTTTCATTTTTGTTTAACTTATAAGAGAATACATAAAGTGTTGAGAATATTTATTATTTGATGTGACACCCCTGAATTACCCGTCAGGGTTCAGATCCCCTCCACTCGAAAATATGTTCTTCTTATATTTATGCCCCCGAAAATGTCTGACCTTGACTGACTTGTATCTGCGGCAAGTTTGTAACTGGAGAGGTGTGTTTTACATTCCTCTACTAAAGGGGGGAGATGTCTGTGCACTTCCCGTGAGATTCAAACGAACCCCGGGCAAGCTGGGTTAGGTACGTCCCAAATTCAAAAGTAATGTGCAAATGCCGACGCATATCGACAGCAACAGTCTTTGACACAACCGCGGCAAAGAAAACCGAAACCTCCAGCACAGAGTGAGCATGTCGGCACAGAGAGCGAGAGTTCGCGTTAGCATTGTAAAAGTTTTGACAGCAAACATGGCAGAGCGTGACGTTTTTCGATGCGAACCGGACCCTAGAGCTTCCTTATTATGTCTAACAAAAAAAAAATCCCACTCGATATTAATGGATGTTTCACAACCACTAATGACGTGTCAGCCACTGCCAGTGACAAGCTAACAGGCTAACAAACAAAAAAAAAGATGCTAACTACACTCACCATTCCGATATGTCTGCTAGTCGCGGATTTTGGCGGACAAAAGACTCATCAGATTCAAGCATATATGGCTGAATGTTTCCTCTAACGGACAAAATACACCAGACTCCAAAAAAAGGTATCACTCCGGAGCTTGATGCGCACTGCTCAACCTAGCGCGAGCGGCCGTGGGCGAAGCGAGGCCAGACGTTAAAGACTTAAAAATGTGTCTGGAGGGGGACTTTAATTCAAAGTAGCCTACTAATACCACACTGTGAAAGTACTGCACTACAAGTACAAAAAAACATACAAAACCTTACGTCATCAGCAAAATGTATTTAAAGTATGAAAAGTAAAAGTGGTCATTGTGCAGTAAAAATGTTCCCTGTCAGTGTTTTACTATTTTATATGATGTTTATAGATTAATATTATTACTGCATTAATGTGTATGTTGTCTTTTACTGCTTTAGATGTTTAAGGGTGTGCTAATGTTAACTCCTTTATATAATTATTCTAATTATATTTATAATTTAATCTAAGGCAATGCATCATATTCTATAAAATCATCATATGTTTGTAGCGTCGCTGTCCTGTGAGAATCACGTATCTCGAAGAAATCTACTTATCATGAGCTCAGAAAAACTTCCGGTTTCAGCTTTGTGACGATGCTTTTTTCCAGCCGATCCAAGAGGGTTTTTGAAAGTTTGATTTATCTTAAGAAGTAGGAGAATTTTCTCTAACCATAAAGGAAGAACTCATCCTTCAGTTTATCACAAATATTCAAATTCTCAATCACCAAATTTGGAGATTTTCACAGGACAGGAAGGGATGAAAATCTGTGTTTGTCTGAAAAGTAACTAAAGCTGTCGAACAAATGTGGTGAGTAGTAGTAAAAAGTACAATATGTGTTTCTGATGTGTACTGGAGTAGTATGAAGAAGTGTAAAATAATATAGTACTTGAGTAAATGTATGTAGCTCCATTCCACCGCTGGCTCCTCTGTTCGTTTTATATATCTGCTACGTATTATTATTAATTATGTGGAAAAGAGGAAGAACATTGGAGGCTTTTTTCATGCTAATGGTGCATTATCTTTTTATGGCAGGTTATTTTCCCAGCTGCCTCAAAATGATGGAATATACGTTCACAAGGAACCAGTTGCATTATTTCTCTGACCTAGTAGACAACGCCCTCTAAACAATGTAGGAGGAAGAACTGCTACACCACGGGTCTATTTTCTCCCGCAATTAAAGCCGTTACTTTGGTGGCGTTTGCAGCACTGGAAGGAACTCATCGACGTCATCGGGTTTGTTAACGTTTTGACGTCGAAGCAAACTTGTGAATGTGAATGCAGGTAGGCAGCGAACCTGTTTGCATCAACAAGGCCGTGGGTCAAATGAAGGGGCCGAGTCAGTATCAGCTGCAGCAGATGCAGAGAAGTAATTGACTCTTTTGAAAACCCGCAGCCAGAAACAATTTGTTATTTTCCTGTTAGTCAGGATTGCCCTTGAAGAGGAGATCCAATCTTCAGTAACAGGAAGCACAGTTAGACCCCCGGACCCAACCTTTAAGGGCGAAACGCAGGGGAGGGGGCTCCAATAAGTTCTCAATTATCTGAGCAATCTTGGAACAATAGCCCATCTATGTAGACAGCCTAGTATTTATGCCATGGTTTAACTAAATTATGGGAGGGAGTCAAACGAGATCTGGTTAAACTCAATATCACTTTGTAATTACAAAGGCATGAAATCTTTTTTTCAGATGCTTAATTCGTCACAGGGATGATTTAATTACTTTAATTTATGGTTAAGAACATAATTAGGGGATGAGTATATATATTGAGCTATAGTATATTGAGTTACACTGTATGTCAAGCAAGTTCACATACAGTGTAGCTCAATATGCTATAGCAGAAAAGTCAAATCCTTTAGGTTCTTTTTCTCTTTCGCCTGGGTTTTTTTTTTTTTTTGCTTCACATCCTTCATTGGAAAATAAACAAATTTCACTTACTGTAATTATCAGATATGAGGAATTAATGCGAATTGAATCCCTAGGGGTTTATGGAAAAATATCCCAGGGATCAGCTACTAGAGATTTGCTTTTAAAACGTTATTAGCTGCAGCATCCTAATAGTTACATTAGGGCAATTTTCATATAGCAATTCACATTTAAATCTAAATCTACAAAAAATTTGCTGCGAAGTAAGTATTGTTTAAAATAAACACATATCCAGTTTTTTCAATTTAAATTTTCAATTTTATGTTACTTTATACGTCTACCCAACTACATTTCAGAGGGAAATATTGTGTTTTTTTTTATTCCACTACATTGAGGCCTTTCTGAGAGCTGGAGTTACATTACAGATTAATATTTTACAAACTAAACAGTTGATCGAATTTGTAAAATATGATTACTGATTTAACCATCTGACAGAATATTGTGCTCAACCTCCAACAGCTGATAAACTAAAAATGCTACGTATGTAATATTCCAATAATATAACAATATGACTCTGAAAGGGACCGTTCTGAACAACAAACACTTGCATGTATGTAGGACATTTACTTGTAATAGAGTATTTTTACAGCGTTTTAAGTATTGCACATATATCTGCATTTCTAAGTGTCCATTTGTTCCATTGTATGCAGCCTCATGACTCGGTCTCTCTCCCTCTCCCTGTCACACACATAGTTAAACCCCCATCATCACAGGTTGTAAACACTCTCGGAGCGATGGGGGATTGTTGGTGGGAGCAGCGAGACCTGGCAAGTCACAGGTGGTTCGGCTTGGGGAGGACTTTATCTCAGGAGACATTTTGACCTGCAGGGACCAGCCGAGTCAGTCAAAATGTGAGGAAAACAAGCCCAGTGGTTGTTGTGTTTTTTTTTTTTGGTTGTTTTTGTTTGTGCACACAGAAGATGTGGGGGCGGCATTACAGTCAGATTGAGGCTGGGGGTGACAGAAGGTGATGGACGGGATGGGGGTTAGTTAAATGTTTGCTACTTGCCTTTTTAGCATATGTGATGCAATGGTGCCGTCCTTCCATCACCTTCGGGACATATGTGATCCAATAAGTCCTCACACAGTATTGCACACACACATAAGTACGCATACAACATATGCATGCGCTCAACCATCTTGGCCCTGCCTACACACACACAAACTGAAACACACACACATACATGTACATACATCCAAGTTTGTTTGTGTGTAAACACACATGAGAGACCGTGGAGGAGCAGAATCAGCCGAGGACGGAGGCAAGTTGCATTCATCTTCTGCATGCAAGGCTGCTGCTGCTGCTGCGTGTGTGTGGGTGTGTTAGTCCCCTTGGATGAGCACACACACGGCTGAGGATGCAGCTGGGAGCATGAGTTCTGACCGAGAGGAGTATGACATGGTCTGTCAGAAAGCTGTGACCCTAATTGTTGACCTTTGCCTGCACAACAGCTCCCTGTTGGATCAGGACACCTGTCAGGATTACCTCTTCCTATTGTCCAGCCACAGCTCTGACCGCAAACAACTGGGTAAGGACTATAATTAACTCCTGATCTATATCGGGTAAAGAGGCTGCAGCTTTCCTGATGTGCTCTGTAAGTCTCCATGCTTAGTTTTTCTTCGAAAACAAAAAGAAGCTAATTTTAAAAAGGATTTTTGTGTAGCATTACTTTAACTCGAATGGACAGCAACAATCTGCCTTTTTTTTGGTGGGGGGGGGGGTTGCTATTCAACATGTAGTTTTACCTCTTTTTCCTTCTGTTGACCACATGCGCGGTCACAGAGGGTTGTTCAGTCAGCGCTTCGACTGAACCATTAATACATCTTTAATGAGCTTTTGTGACCCCCGGGCAAGAGGGAGCAAAAGGTGTATAAAACAAACTCACATTGACTCCCCAGTTTGCTCCAGAGAGCAGCGCTTCTACCGTTAATAGATAAGCCTTCAGGCTGACTAATGCCAGCTGATGCCGTCTTGACCACTCAGGCTTACAAAGAAAAGAGATGAGAAACAAACAAAACCTTTTCAGAAATGTATGTCGTTGCTTCTGGCTTGACATCATAAAACAGTCATGTTTTGTGTTTAATCTGCTCTGCAAAGTTTCAACACCCGGAATTGGATTTTTGATTTATTCATAAGGGCTGATTTACACATCTGTTGCAGCCTCGTGCATCTGTTGCTTTGGCACTTGTAGTTGGCTTCACCCTCTTTAAATGAATAATCCCTCTCTTGTTAATGGAGCAGCTCCACTAAGGGCTCTTGCCGGCTTGTGTGCTTTAATTCTTCGTTGCGTGTATTCTCGTTGTCGAAATGTGGCGTTAAATCTGGCAAATGTTGGCTGGATTGTTCTGAAGCAGAGGGATCAGGAGAATTGAGTGTTACTGCAGAAACCATTACACAAGATATGGCCAAAGGGTGTGTGAATAATTGTGGCTTTATAGATTTAGATAGACGGGCGTCCCTGACGTCTTGACAGTGTAAAGATTTTTTCCCGATAGCTGAGCTCAAACGGTACTTAGAAACCGGCTTTAGAATACTAATACAGTAAGAAGGATTAGGACACGTGATTTCATACCAATGACTCGATCCGTTGCATATCAGATAATCTATAATCGTTTGCCCATCCAGCTAATTGTGTATTTCTTCTCCCCGATGAGTGAGTTTGACTGAGACATTGTTTAGCTTCGTCAGCAGGTGCACAAGAAAGACGAAATATAATTTGCAATTGTTTTTTCAAGGTTGGGTTCCCTGTTCGCAGAGAGCATGTCACACCAATCCCTACCAAATCCACTGTCAACTCACATCATTCTCAGTGGAGGAATTGAACGTACATCACAGTGCCACTGGCATCCACTACTGAGCTGTGGGGACATTAAATGCCATTGCATGTTATGCAGCCATTGAAGTAAATGATTTCTGTCACATGGAAGCTAAAGACAAGCTGCTTCTCATAATGTTGGAGGATGTGTAGGTTGGGGGGGGGGCTTGTATGAAATGGTTCCTTATATATATATTTTTCTTTTCTATATTTCATAGATCCCACAGAGCACAATATGGGGTTATAGCGAGCGTGATAATCAACTAACAGAAAAGCTATTTTTTTTTACGGACTGAAAAGGTATTGGCCGAGGCAACAGCTTCTTTCTCTTCTCATAAACACATGGCGTCCGAAACACTGACCAACGGTTAGAATATCTCTACGACTGTAATGCAAACATGCCAGTTGTGATCATACATTGTTACATTTGTTAGTTAAACTTGAATTGAAATGAAATTACACTTTTAGCTAACAAATCAGTATAGTGTATATTTACAGTGTATCCTTGGCTTTTACGTCGACGTGTTAATAGAACTGAAGAAATGTAGCTTTCATTCATGTTTTGCCTGAATCTTTAGTACCAACCGATAATGTTGGTAATAGTAATTTAATTGGATCAAGATCTGTGAAGGCACACAAAATAGTTCATAATATCACTTCACCTGTTACACACATGTTACCCATATTCTAAGATAACTTGGCATCC
Source organism: Bovichtus variegatus (assembly GCA_943593645.1). Classification (NCBI taxonomy): domain Eukaryota; kingdom Metazoa; phylum Chordata; class Actinopteri; order Perciformes; family Bovichtidae; genus Bovichtus; species Bovichtus variegatus. The sequence goes on along the minus strand of CALSCE010000016.1, from coordinate 1,489,509 downwards.
ACTACAATACTTTAAAAGACATTTTTTTTTTTTTGTGTATTCCGATGCTCTATGTATCTATTTCAGAAATGTAGATGAGAGGATAAAGGAGAGAGAGAGACTAGAGGGAAATAAAGCTTTACAAGCATCACTTTCCGAGTGTTAGCTTAGCTTACGAGCTTACAATTTTGTGATATACAAAAATAAGCAGCACGATCGGCTTAAATCACAAACAGTTGATAGACACACAAATGAATTATTTTAAACTTGCAGTGTTGCATGTTTTCAGCTTCTCGGTACTCCACTTTTCCACTCCACCGTGCGTCTGTGACAAGCACCCTTCCCATATGTTTTTATTTGCTTCAGTAGGTCAGTGAAGTGTTTTTGTTGCCGAAACTACAAATGAACCTCTGTTGCTCCCGAATATAAAGCGTGCGCCATTTTCTCCACTTCATCTCAGCTTTTCAGGCAGATTTGAGAATATAAACATTCATTGCTTTAGTTTGTCACATTTTCTCCTCTGCGACGGCTCGAAGGAGCACATTAGGCTTGCGAACATGCAGCTGCTTGAACACATCTGCAGCTATCAGGCTCACAGCAGCAGAGACATTTTCGCCAGAGTAAGATTTCCCTCCCGAACTCCCCAGAGTTGGTCGAGTTCCACCTTTGCTAGTTTCAAATCGATAATGATAAAATAAGAAAGACTAATTAGAAAACCTGGGACTTTAATTCCCCTGTCCTGATGCAGCTGGGAGATAATAACCTATCGTCTTTATTGACCAATTTGTTGAAACCGAGTTGGCTGATTGTTTTCCAATCAGAGCTGCGCAGGACACACCTGCTGTGCGTGTGAAAAGGCAACACAAGACTTTTTTTCAGGCAGATAAATGAGAGCTTGTATCGGCGTCCCACACTCTGCTGAGCGAACATTTCTCACTGATCAACTGCCTGCCTCAGGTATTGATATTCACTCCGGAGCGTTGACACAGGTTACAAAACGTATCCCTTCATTCTGTGTAGCCTCCTGAATGGCTGGATTCACTTATAACCTACCTTCCACCCCCTCCACCGAACAAACGCCGCACTCACCCTCATTACAAATTCCACCTTCATTATCAGCTGCAGCTTCAGGTGTGTGGGCTTTGAATTGACGAGGCTTCGTTTTGTTTTGATCTTGGTGTTTCTCGCACGCCCATCTCATCTCGAGGTTTATTAAAACAAGACCTTGGCTGGCAGGGGACCCTTTGCATCAGCAGATCATTCGTTTAGTTTCTCACTGGTATCCAGTGGTGTCCGCGATGTTTGCAGGGACGGGTGGTGCATTGCAGGTTGCGTCCAAAAACAGAGAAACAAGAACATCGAATTAACTGCGCTGTGGAGATTAAAACCTCAGCCAAACTACTGCGCCTTTCAATAATTAATACCCACCGTCTACTGTCTCTGTATTTTATTGATACAACATTTCACGGTAGACCACAAAAGAACACCGGAGACAATGTCCGTTGCTGTTGTGGAAGATAACACTCTGAAAAATGCTTGTTGTGAAAAGACCAAATGCCAGTCCTCAAAGGCTTCTGCTATTATTGCTTTAATCATTAGAATAATACAAAAAAAAACTGAAGCAAGGTGGGCAGGGAAATAGATCCAATATGCAGAAACAGGAGGGTTTATTCATTTCCCCAGCCTTAATCCTGTGTTTGCACCTTAACACAAAAGCGAGGGATAAGATTATCTAATGTTAAGAGTGTTTTCATGACACCAGGAGATCGTATCAAAGAGGGTAAGTGAGCCGGGTGAGACGGGAGTCCGGTAATGACCGGCAAAGTGGAACACATTTTTCATTAAAGTTAAACAGTGGCTTGAATACCAATAAGCTCTTCTGTAAGCAGTCTGTGAACAGGAACGCCTTCATCTCTCTCTCTCTCTCTCTGAGGGCTTCCCTGGTGTCCCCCCCCCCCCACTCCACCCCATCCCCACCCCCTCCCTCCCACATCTCTATTTTGAAGCTCACTGGCAACTGGGATGTCCCCGAAGGTGCTAATTTCAAGTGAGGTTATCTGCTCTCCAGTTGAACAGCTGTGGAACTATTGTGAACGTGAATCCATCTCCATGAATAAATAATAAAAATCTGTCTTCCTGGACTCAATAGCGCAGGCAGCACCACACTGTGTTGTACCTTTTGTGTCAGCGTTTCACAGGACAGTGCTCTCTCTGCATGGCTTTCTCCGACAAAATGCATCAGTGTCATTAATGACAAAAGTGTAAGAAGGATGAGTAATGTAGAAACCTGCTGCGTGTTATCCAGGCCAAGGTCTCTGTTGAGCTATTGAGCAGGAACATCGGTTTATTGATAAAAGAATCAGGCCCCAAGCGAGCAGAGCCTCTCAGGGCGACGAGCGACACAGCAGATCATGAGAACATTTTCTTTGCCTTCTGCCCCACTGGAGCGCAACACTATGCTACAATTTGAACTTCTGAAATACAACCTAAAAACACTTACCACGCGCCATCCTCCACCCGCCTTTAGTTGCCGTTACTATGCAAGTCAAGCTTTCTGTTCACGTACAGCACATATTCAGTTTACAGAGAAAAACAAGGCCAGATAAAGCACTCAAAATGTCATGGTCATTTTCTAAACAATGGGTCCTTAATTTCATACAGGAGTAGACATTTTTAGACTGCCACCGGCTAGTAGGTTTTGTCAGCTAATAGCTAGCTGATTAAGCTAACATTAGCTCAATGAGTTGGTTTAAATAATGCGTCATTGGCTGACTTTAAATCGTTTAAGATGACTTATTCTAAAAAGAGAAACCCGTAAAAAAAAGAGTTGGCAATGCGCTTACTGTGCTATATTGTGCCACGTTGAAAGAAATAACGTGAAATAAATCATTTGGACTTGGCAGTGTGACAATAGTCGCAAAAAGAAATGTGAATAAACAAAATGCAAAGCTTTATGAAACAGTAAACAGAGTAGAAGAAGTGGAGGTTGCGAAACGGAAACAAAAGAAGTTGCCTTGGCCATCTAACCCATGAACAAGAGAAAAATGTAGAGCGATAGTTTTCAGTCATTTGTTTAATTTGGGCAAGTTTTAACTGCTCTTTCATGTCAGCTAATATTGATCATGTTTCATGTCCAGAGACGAAGACCATATAAATATACTGTATATCGGGGAAGACACCAACAGCAGAAACAGCCGATCAGTCATGCAAGTCTCAGAATTGTTTTGCCAAAGACGTTTTCAGATCCTATTGAGCAGATTAACTCTTTTTTATCAAATTTTGCCGTTTCCATGCAGCTTTTTAAATGTGATTCTTCAAAAATGTGCATTAAGTTAAGTTTATTAAAACAAGGCCTATGTGTACGTTTTGGTTCTTTTTTTTTTAATGTGTTAATTTGATGATTAAGTGTATGTGTATTTAAATAACAATGTATCAAATGACAATGTGAAAACAATGTGCGAAGAGATCTCTCATAGTGATGAACATACATTAAATTATCACTTAAACTTGCAGCTCCACTCAGCTTTATGGGGCTTTATAGGGACTTTCAGCTAATAGTTTAGCAACTTTACTGTTTTGGTACACTCTCACTTCTCACACAGAGTCATAGTTGACCGCAACAAACAGCGAAAAAGCCACTGTGCACTACCTGCTTAGCACCAAACAGCTGACAAAGTTAGAGATAGAAGATGATATGTTATTGTTGCCTTTGCAACTTGTTTCTGCTGTCCCCAAGTGGCCAAAAAAAAACATACTGCAGGTTTAATGTTTCAAGCTGACTTGTTTTAAAACAAGGACTCTGTAAAAGGGGTCTTAACTACGCACTGATGGCAACATACATGATATCGCGGTAAACGGATTGAGGCTAACACGCTCCCAAGCTAAAAGTGAGCATCCTCACCAGTTGTTGATCCATGTAGAGGACATTACAATAAAGAAACAGAGAGTAGGACATAGCCCCTAACGTTAGCCTAAAGCTCTTAAATAGTAGCAGCCAGCTTCCACACACTGGAAACACACTACATGGTGGATGTGCTCGTCGTGAACGGATCTTCATAACATAACTTGTGAAGCACAAAATATGAAACGCGTGTTGGCTTTAGAGGTAATGCTGGGTAAAGTACTGTAAGCTAGTAGTTATCCAGACATGCTAAGATTAGCACCTCACACTACATCACAATACATGGTCTAATTGTTGGGTACAAGCTGAGAAGGAGAAAATAAAAATCTTTCTTAGTCTTTTGCTTTGCGTCATTTGACTCGCTCATGTCACTGATCTCAAGCTCTTCTCGTTTTTCTATGAAGCCTCGTGTACCTCTTCTGTCTCAGAGTTTCACTGGCTGGTTTCGGTTCATGTACTGTAGCTGTTTTGGCATAATAGGTGTTGAGCTGTCTGTCAGGGTGAAAGCGTTAGGGCCTCCGGGGGCCGGCGCTCCCGTCACGCTCACAGGGTTGATAGTGTACAATCAGACTCAGGGCCCGGTACACCTCATCACACAAATGAATGTGCAGTGTTGGAGGCTATTATCACTAAATGGTTGAACACTAAAAATACTGGATTGTTCCAGCAAAGAACAAAATCAGACCTGAATTGAAGACATAACCAACACTGGCTTCGACCTGCAAATTAGACTGATCTATTTTTGTGTGACTTAGTATGTGGAGCTTAGTGTGATGCAGTTTAGTGCTGTAACTCATTACTGTTTTTTTTTGTTAATCTGCAGTTAGATTCACCAGCAGTCTTAATTTTATTTACGAAAACTATGACTAAATATGTTCGTCAATTATGTTTATTCCGTGACTAAGATGTCATTCAGCAATAACTCTGGCTATATAATCTTGAAATATTGTTGACGTAAAAAGAGGAAACTAAAATGTAGTTTGGAAAATAAAAACCTTATCAAAATCACCCTTTATTATCGTTGGCAAAATAAAGGAAACAAAATATTATAGACTAATCGATAAGTCGACTAATCGTTGCAGCTCTCCCTTAAAAATACTCTATTTCTCCTTTATTAGGAAATACCAAATTGTTACTCTGTTGTTCCTCATAGTTTCATTCCTGTACCTTCATTTAAATACTATTATTAAATATTTGAACGGTGCAATAGTCATACAATGAAATTACACTGCCAGTGTAAATACAATGCGACCAAATCTTTTCAACTTTTTCTTCTGGGCAGATTCACTTTCCCCAGGGAAGATTACATTTCACATAATTTGACTATATATAGACCCACAAGCATCTCCTTTAAGGGAAGTGACTGAGTGTTGTGTATTGAGTGTTGTTATTCTCAGAGACGTGTGTGAGAATAACACACATGAGGTCCAGTCAAGAGCAGGGTGTGAGGTGCTTCATCTGTTGCCTCTGGGCGAAGGATGTGAGATCTTTTCTCTCTACTATAACTGTAACTACCCGAAGGATATGACAAGATAATGAGGAGGTGGTCTGCTATATTAAAACTTTATCCACTAATTAGAGAGAGACGTTGCATGCATCAAAGGCAAAATTAAATACAAACACCAATGCTTAAGGGGCAAACCAAGGGTGTAATTTGTATGCAGTGCTGCATAGTTTTATACTATGATGCCAACAGGGTACTGAATTCTGCCGCCATGTGTTATGACAGTGATTGAAGATGTTTTTCTTCTTTAAAAAAAAGAAAAAGAAGGACGAGCGCCACTGTATGTATTAAACAGTTTTTTTAATAAAAAGGGTAGAATGTCTTTTTTTATATTGTAGACACTATGCGTTTGTATCGGCCTATAAAATCGTGTATTCATGAGCTGCCAGAAAATGTTTTAGTTACAGTGCACCTAGAACATATGGTGCCTTAGGCCCTCTGTCCGCTCAGACTATATCATTCCCATCCCATTTCCTGGAATCTCTGCTGCTTCCTATATTTTGCGTTTTCACTTATACTGCCATTAACAATCCCCCGAGGAAACATGAAGTACAACCCGCGTAGATGGGGGAAGGACAAACTGAATAACAACCTCATGACAAAAGACTAGCAGGCATAGGAAAGTGTGTCCAGCATGTCAATATGTGTAAATTTGTGTTTTTCCGTATGCAGTTGGTACAACAAAAGGCTTTTGAACAATGTGGTGGTCATGTTTCTTTAAAACTAAAAGCAGAATTAAGACTTTTCTTTCTTTTTTTTTAGAACAATAGGAAATAGAGGCTTGCAATTTGAGGTTTGTTGTGACATTTTATCCTCTGATTATATTAGCGCCCTCTGTAAAGCAGCCGCTGCCTGCATGGTCTGAAATGATGTTACCTAAGCTGACAAGAATTGATGGGCTGACCTTAGAGCTGGTCCACCGGCGGAAAATTGCTCAACAGTTTCACTAGAGATGTGAAAACAGTCACGTATCTCTGGTGCATTTTTATCAATAATATTACATCAGTAGACTGTGGCACAGGAGATCAGAGGAGTAAAGAGTTCTAGCAAGCTGCTACGTACAGAAGCTAAAGAAAATAAAAATAAATTAAAATTTACAGAAAATAGCCTTCCTACAGGTAGATTGAATGAAAAGCTAAAAAGTGCAAAGCCTGTGTTCATAAAATATTCCAGGGAGAAGAATTGACTTTCAAGTATTAATGATACTTGACCTGAAAGTAACTTTCACCATTTCCCCATAATCAATACCAACATTACATCATTATTTCCAGGGAAACTTTCAAAAAAATGATCACGCATTAATTACAAAATAACAAACCTGTAAAATGAAGCGTTACTAATTAGCATTTTCCTGTAGACTTTGAATTGTTTTCACGTCTAGAAAAGAGCTGATCTGCATTATGTATCACCAGGTAGATTATGATTTTAATATTAACAATGTTCACTTACAAGACAATGTAACAGACGTATCTGTTGATTTATCACCGTTGTAAATGTCCCAGTGTGGCATTAATATTACAACAGGTGAAATGTGTTGGGAGTGTGACAGGAATGAGTCACCCTAATTTACAAGCCATCAGTAATGACCTGGGGGTCACTTATGGAAATCTCTCCGTATGAATAAGTTTTACAGATTGTAATTCCTCCCCTGGTAGATCATACCCCCCTCTTTGACAAGCTAATCCTCAGCCAAGCGTGTAATTAAGACCACAGTCGGGAAAGCTGGGGATGCAATGCATGCGTGTGACATGACGGTGAAGCGGTGCACTCAGTGTGGACACTAATCACCTGTCACTCGCTGTTACTAGACAAACACAGTCCCTAATGCATCCCACAAGCCGGGTTTGGATGAAGAATAGAGAAGAGGAGCGGAACTAAGTAATGAGAAGAGCGTCATTCTAAAATGACGTTGACATTCGGTGACATTCGCGGGAGGTTTCTTCTGCAGGAAAACTGCGACAAACCCGTGGATATGAGTTTCACAAAGTTTAACTAAAGCCGGGGGGAAGGGAATAGTCGAGGTTTGTAGCCTCAGGCATCCTTTTACAGCGGTGGATCCCTATCAAAACACTGTATTACCATAATAACATAATAATCACTTAATTGCAGCAGAGAATGGCCCACGTACCTGAGGGTTTGTGACTGAGAGTCCGTGCTACATGACCAGCTTCTCGTCTACCTCCCTACTGTGGTTGAAACCAAAGCCAATACTGAAATATAGAAGGTTGAATAAAGTTATTTTGACTTTATTGCATTCATTTTCATTTTTTTTATTATTAGGTGTATAATAACTGAAATAAAAGGCATTATCTTTAATGCAGCGATAACTTCTACATTTATAATAACCATATCAAATCACGATGGGAAAACAAGAAAGAGGTCGCATCTGCCTACAGAGAATTGTCGCCCAAATGTGTAGTTCCCTTGGCTTCACTGAGCTTTATAGCGAGGTTTTACTTTACCGTTTTGGTTCGCCGTCACCGCTCTCGAAGGCCCCTGTTTGGTGTTGGGCAGGTACTGTACAGTCAGCGTTTTAGAGTTTCTTTGCTGAAAACAGCCGCTTTCTGCTAGAAAAGGGGTTTCTGAGAGCAGAGAGAGTGAACCAAAAAAAGCAAAAATGATGGGCTTTAAAACCAAAAAACAATGGGCTGAAAGATGCTAAAATGCTTTGCAGAGCTGCTTTCATAATACATACATTAATTTGACCCATCGTTAATGTAAAAATCGTATTAGTGCACCTTTAAGTAGCTACCTTTCAGTGCTTTGCAGCCCCCAATGTGTGCCACATGGACTGCTCTCCGTGCAGCTTTGAACAGGATTTTGACAAGTGTTTCTTTTCCCGTTATTATACGGCTGACAATGACTGAATCCCCTTTCGAGGATACCGTTGACGTTATTTCACCGTGGCTCTGCCTACTAACTGGTTCCACATGGTAATGACTCTTTACAATGCAAAGATAACACTTCAAGGAAGGTGTTCCTAAAGCCACAGCCTGTAGCATTTGCCCACGACTGGAGTGAATATGTGTCAGCGTTGGAGAGCCGCCCAGCATACAGAGTGGAGCAGGTCGGTGCGAGAGGAAATGGAAACACTCTCAAACCACTAGAATGAAGTCCTGTAATATCCGGCCTCTGCTTGACTTGATCAAGAACTGATATATTTATCTGTGGCTTTATTCCGGGCTTAACCTTTACCAGGATTAATACTGAAACAAATACCCATGACTAGCCGGGTTTCCATCAAAATGTAACATAAGTCTTAACCACATTTTCAGAAAATCATCAAAAGCAATGAGAATTTATGTGCCTTTCCGACCACGATGTAAATATTAGGAGAGATAAACAGTAGGTGGCGCTAAGTCTTCAGTCAGGTGCCATTAAACCATTGCAGAAGAAGAAAGCGCAACAAGATGACAGAATGAAGAGTGCCAGTAAAACCCCAAAATAGTGGGAAAAGAATGCGAAAAAAATGATGTAAATATGGCATTTATGTTTATTTCATGTATTAATTTGAAGAAAGGTAACAGTGGTAACATTCAATGAATTCAATTATTACTGATGAAAACATTAATGCATCAATAATTATACTGCAATAATATAAATGTACATTATTATGAAATGGGCAATGCTAAACAATGAGTACTTTTTGTACTTTTAGGTATATTTTGATGCTCATACTTTTGTACTTTTTCTTGTAAAAGTTTGAATGCAGGGCTTTTCACTTTAGTTTTTCTACACTGTGGCATTGCTACTTTTACTGAACCCTTGTGCCTCTCTAGTGACATTTTTGGCTTTTTAATTAGTTTTGCTGTGTTGGTACATATGCCATACATTCTGGCAATGGTGTCAGTTCTCTTTAAAAAATGTGGAAGTTCTCATCTCCTAGAATAAGTCTATAATAAACTATTTCCCACCAGATTGAGACATTTTCAAATATTTGTCCCACAGGGCAAATGCATGCTATTTTCCTGGATTCCACTAGGGTTATTATTGCTGTATTAAGGAGCACTGCAGGCCAATGTAACAAATGTAGTGAGTGTGTGTGTGTGTGTGCGTGCATGTGTGTCTGTGTGTGTGTGGGAGAGAGAGAGAGAGAGCGAGAGAGAGAGAGAGAGAGAGAGAGAGAGGGACAGGGATTGGGGAATTGTGACCTGCATTACAATATAATTTAAGAAGGTAAAAACTTTGAAGGGTAATAGGAGTAATAAAAAAGCAATAATTGGCATTTTACACAGGCTATAATTTACCTGGTGAGATTCTTTAATTTAATACTGCACAAAAAATAATAATGAATCAATGACATATGCCAGACTGTGAAAAAAAATAAAATCTCTCCATTAGTATTTAGTATACGGAAGATATTTGTTTTTCATGAAAACATTGTGGCAGTGGTTTAATGAACAAACATTTAAAAAGGGTTACAATTCTGAAAATGAATAAATATTTGGTAGTTATAATCAGGACTAAAGTTGGTTAAAATATTTATCTGAGTGAAAGTGGAAAATAATATTCATATATAATATTGTTATGGCAGTTTCTTGACATTTGTGTTAAGGACATCAGCACAAGGATCAAGTAAAAGATCGAAGTACTTCTTCCGTCACTTTTCATTTGCCTTTTAATGTTCGTTTACAACTTCTCTACCGTCACAGGAAACCATCAAAAGAAGACCTATAAATGTTGGGCTAAAACACATGAAACTCGAGTATTTTGAACAGAGAATAGAGCCTGGAGCCATTTCTGGTCCTTCTTTAAAAGCAGCAGAAGACGCCCCGTTGCTCTCACGCCTGCAACTCTTACGTCCAGCCTCACTAAAGTCTCTCCTTTAACTTCCCTCACCATCCTTCCCAAGGTAACACACAGTTCCAGGTCAGCCTTGCTGATGCATGGGGAGGATTTCAGGGGGCTATATTAAATCTCCTCTGGCGATTACCTGAGTGGATTTTGATTCAGATTTTTTTTATTCTCGAAGCATCGGTCCTTGGGGGGGGAACACAGTTCTCCAGCCTGAGCTTAGTTTCCTTTGAACTCTACTTAGATTTTCTCGCTGGGCCACCGGCAGATCCAATGTGTTGTTGAGGCCTAAGAGGACAGGAGGCTCCTGGTGTACGGTTCATAGAAAAGATGAATTGCGCTGAGTGCAACCCCGGTGAGGACTAACCCTGTTGAGGTTATATTTGTATTCAAGGGACCATGTCAACCGTCCCGAAAGAATGAAATGTTTACCCAGATATGTCATAAGTATTCAAGTCGACGCGTCAGTACAATCCTGCACCTTCAACTTTTGTCAAAATATATTATAGTCCAAATCTAGGTGTATTTGTAGAACGCTGATGTAGAGTGATCTGCGTACGAGGAGAGTCTGTTTGTGAACAAGGATTAAGGGCTCTGATTTCAATTCCACACTGCACAGAACAGACAGGGCTGTACAGATTTTATTCTTTTCTTTATATAATTTTGTGGTAAAAAGCTACAACTCAGTTGGATTGATGATACATTTTCAGTAGGTGACCGATCAGATCTCTTCTTTCTCCTTCCCTTTCAAAGCACACCGGGGCACACAAAAGCTTCCTCCAAGAGTGTATTTAGGCCACCGTGTGTCTCCTTGTGCAAGAGGTAAGGAATCGCAGTGAGTGGAAATCGGATATTAAACCAGCATGAAAGCATAAGACGGTGCTCGGAAAACTATTGCCTGCACAAGAAATGTAAACTCACTTGGTTGGCCCGAAAACTAAAATAAGAAATAGCGTAAAGATTAAAGCATCTGTGTGGGAAGTAACACAAAATGCATTCGTTGTAGTTAAGTTAAAACGGATGGATTTGTGTATTAAAAATCCTAAAAATCCAAAATGAAACAAACAGAAAATACATTTCACAAATAAGACTGAACATTTTGAACATTTTTCTATCCTAGAAATGGACCAAATGTTCTTTGCAGGGAGACGTCAGAGCATGCAGGTTAAGGTTTGGAGTACTGACCTAGAAAGGGTGTCAAGGGAAACAGCCTGAGAAACATCACTGGAGTAATGATCAAAGATGGGTAAACTCACTTAGAATTACAGGAGAGCCAGTGGGGAGTTAGCTGCCCCAAAACAGACCTGAGCTCCCCCAGAAGCAAGAACATTTTTAGAGAGTCTCGAAAAATCTGACAATGCAGCATTATAAAAATGCTGTCGGTTATAAGACATTTATCCTGTCAAACTTAAAGTCGAGTGTAGAGTATCCGCTCAGCACGCTCAGACTTTGCTTCCCCATCACACACCTTTGTGAAACAGGTTTCTCCTTTATCTTGGCCACAAAACAAGATTTCAGAATAGACTAGATGTAGGAAACACCGTGCTGTAGCAGGTTTTCCACGTAATGAAAAGAATTAGTTATAAAACAAGTTCAGTCCTCAATTTCTGACCAAGTGGTGAAAGAAGGTGGAAAACCCCCCCCCATTGCTAGTGAAACGCTACACTATCTTCTTTCTTCCTGGTGGTTTGAGGCAGAGTTTAATATTGGATAAGACCGACTCACACGTGCACAGGTCGAGAAATGTCAGCAGCACCGTCTCCAACATAATGACCCCACATTGTCCCTGCTCGTCGAGGTATCTCTTCATCTTTTAGTCGTTGTGATCTCGCGGTTTCAGTCAGTCAGTTGGGCGCCAAGTAAATGAGAACGGACTCATTTTCTTTAACCCTCTGGGCAGTGGTGAAAAAAGTATTTGGAAGTACCAATACATTTATGTGAAAATACATACACAATTACAAACATTCAAACTCCATTTAACTACCGCAAGTCAACATGGAAAGTAAAAGTACAGGTTCTGCAGAAGAAAGGGGGTCTGTGGTATGTTACTATAGCACTTATTATCGGGTTGTTTAGACAGATGCATCAATATTGAAACAGCATCTTCACTGCTGGATGAGATGGCGATAGTTTGAACTACTTTATATACGGTTAAGCCCAGTGGTTGGCAACATGTGGTTCGGACCCTTCCAAAGGGTCACAAGATGAATCTGAGAGGTCGTGGGAAAGAAAAAGAAAGTTATTTTATACACATCTGTATTTGTATCTTGGACTTTTCTCGAAACTTTGTTGTTTTGGGTTTGTTTGGGTTTTTAAATATATATTTTTTAAAATTTATTTTGGCCTGGAGCAGTTTTTTCAATGAGAATATTTTGGAGGTTTGGAGGGAAAATGTCTCGAGTGTAACTGCTAACAGCTCATCATCTACGAGACACTGCTTTTTATAAGAAGAGAACATTTATTTTACAACAATGTATTTTATAAACTTATTATAAGTTCTCTATGTAAATTCTTAATCTTCAAAGTAGCCAGTCACTGCAGCTGCAGGAGGAGCTCATTTCAACTTCCCTAGCATAATTCATAATATTACATAATCATGTATTAGTCTATGTATATTTTGTATTACTAATCTGAATCTGCAAAGTAACTGAACCTATCAAAACAATGTAGTGGAGTACAAGTATAATGTAGCATGAAATGGACATACTTAGGTAAAGTACCTTAAAAATTGTACTCGCACTTGAGTAAATGTACTGAGTTACTTTCCACCACCGCTGCCTTGTGGCCTGTACACAGGATTGTAGTGAAAGACACACCTCAGCCACACCATTCAAGAGTGCTACAGCTGTTTCTCTGTTTGCCCCCCTGGGTGGACATCTACCCTGAGTGCCCCCTAATCAGTCTTAATCCACTTATGTTCATCAGCTACAGATGCTCGGGTTACTTCTCCGGAAGGATTACCTTTGTTGTCCAACCATCCTATTGTTTGCTTGTGCGCGCTGACACACAGACAACAGCTTACATCTCGTATCTGAGTATTTTTTGATGAAGTTGGTTGCCCAGTTTCCTCCGGCTTGCAAACCTGAGCTGACTTTCAATTGTGCTTGCTGCTGTTTTTCAGCTATTTTACCTTTTTACCCATTTACCACACTGCGCTCTATTCTGTAGCAACACGCATGTAAAATGGCACCATGGCGACCGTGTTCTCTGCGAAACAAGCCGAGACAAAGAATACATTTTTTTCTCCTCACCGTGGCGGCGCTTTAGCTGCTCCTGAGACGACTCGTGATGCCACCTTCAGCATCACCGTCGTCAGACAAGAAGACAATTCACTGCCTGCAGCTTGCAATCAATTATGTGAAGACGGGAGACGGAAAAGTGCATGCCTGCTCTCGTTCTTCTTTTAGTTCACGTCACATGCTTTCTCCAGGTGTAGTCGTAAACAAACGCCTGCTGAATGACTTTAAAATTATGTTTTAAACGACTATACACAGAAGTACTGGGGGAAGACAACAAGAATGAGTCGAGGAGCGTGGCAGCTTAGCAAGACTACGGCGTGCACCCGCCGTGCACTGCGGGGCTTCAGGGCTCTCCAGCGTTTTGCATCAAGCCCCAGAGGCACGTCATGACCCTCATTACTCCATCTCTCATCTCATGTTTGCCTTAGATAATTTCTTGCAGTCGGCTGAGGCAGACCGTGCTCTGGTCTGGTATATGCATGTGGTGCTTTGTATTTATTTGTTTATCCATCTATTTACCTCAATCCATTCTCTCATATCCCACATCTCATGCTTTTCTTATTACAAGTGTGTAATACTGTTGGAGATGCAGTCACGTTTACACACAATCCTCATTTTCATACATGTATATAGTGCTATATGTTGTTGACGTCTTCACTTTTATCTTACAACCAATTGTCACGTTATCTATAATGTTTTTCAATCTTATTAATGTAATTTTATCTTATTATTGTCATTTTTTAAAATCTTTTTATGACTAGAGCCCTTAAAAGCAAATAGTGCTTTTACTGCTGAGCCCGTTCTCGTCAAAAACATTTCATTGCACCGTTGACCCTGTGTGAACCTACATATGACTAATAAAACTTGAAACTTGGTCCTTTGCAGTTATAATAAGGAGGCTTGACGACTTATGTTGATACTGACAGTCATGCCATGCAGATGATGGATGTTCACAATGGTGGGAGCTCATTCATTATTCTCTAGTTTTCTGCACTGCTGTTTAAAGAGTAAGTTAAAGGAATAGTCCACTCAAAAACAACATGTATATACTACTCACCTCCCTAGGCTCTCTATGGTCCCAGAAAAGGTTTACTATTGAATAGTGTTAAGGTGAAAAACTGAAAGCATATCAGTCAGAGCCCAACAAAAGTTATAAAAAAAACACGCCCGAAAAACGTTCCGAAAATTAGGGGTGTACCCGACAAAGACTTTACATGGTGGAATCTGATTGGCCATGTCTTGCCTATCATTGACCGAATGTCAAATCATGTTATTTTTTGCTCATTGAGCCTCTTCTGTTTAAGCTTTAAGTACCTGAAGAAAAATATCAAAAACAAAATAAATGATTGGCCGAGATCAAGGGACAATTGCTCAGCTGTTGGTTCAGAACAGCGCTGTTTGCTTTGTGTACAGGCTGTGTGTATAGGTTTGGCCCTGTCCGTCGTACTGAAATGGAACAGAAGAGATAAGATAAACAGTCAGACACGGTTTAATTTCCCCCGTCGTAGCAATCCACCGAAAGAACGGAAACGACAGGGAGGAACGATCAATGAGAGGAGGAGAGGGAGAGGGATGCAAGACACAAACAGCTGTTTCTACGCACCTCTGCTGATTTAAATGAGACTTATTCATTAATTAAAATATATTAGTGCTACTTCTTATGCAACTGCTCTAAATGTATTCTACGATTTTGAAACAAAAGCCTTAAGGTATAATGTTGTTATTTTGCCAAATACTGCACCTTACCTCATCTTGTTGAATATTGCACCTTACCCAATCTCAGCTCATCTTATTCAAAAAACGTTCTACATCTATAGTATATTGTATAAAACATTTTGCACTATTTGTACATTTTTGCATCTTATACTGTCTTATATTATAGTATTATTATACTTATACTCCTACCGTGTATTGCAACTGTTGCACAACAATTTCCCACGGGATAAATAAAGTTCTATCTTATCTTATCTTATCTTATCTTATCTTATCTTATCTTATCTTATCTTATCTTATCTTATCTT
>CALSCE010000016.1:1428711-1474061 GCA_943593645.1 Bovichtus variegatus | reverse complement strand
TTATCTTATCTTATCTTATCTTATCTTATCTTATCTTATCTTATCTTTCTGAGGCCAACGACCAAGTTGCTGCTCTGATGGTCCCGCTAATTTGGATAGCGATTTATTCACTCACGTGAATTATTTTCACATTTTTATTGAGAGCATTATACCAAAATAGGCTAGTTCATGATTTATTGGAAGAAAAATGTAAAATCATTTAACCACATTTTTTTCACCACGACGATGGCTCTTCAGGAACGTATGTGTGACGTCACAGAGACTACGTCCGTATTTTATACCGTCTATGGTATACACACACAGACACCTCACTTTCTCTTTTTACACTCATACACATAGATAACACGTAAAAAGCGATGCTATTTCTGACTGCGTCGGTTCATGACGATTTTTTAGTCATTGCAGCTATATACATGTAAGACTCTTGGATGGATTTTTCCAACATGTAACGGTTAATCTTTACACACCTACCAGATATATTTCCCCCTAAAGACCAAAACAGAGCTAAAACAGGAGGTCGATTATTTGATTTACATTTGTTGTCAGGTGGTCAGAAACGTGACTCCAAATGAATGCTAATGTTGTTATGTATTTTCTAGACAAAGACGTTGCTAACATACATGTTTGCTAATCCCAAAGTGGCCATGAAAATCAATTAATCATGCTTTAAGAGATTGAAATGTTGACCTTTAAATGATCCCGCTTTAATTAGTCAAATGTGATTTGCATGGATACAGTAGGTTGGAATGTGAAGCACGTTTTGTCTGCATCAATTGGACTTAACAAAGTTAAGTTTGGCCTTTAATTACTGTGCTCCAAACTCAGGGGCAAAATGTTCATGGTTTATGTCTGCGATGTCGTGTCCAAGTTGACAATGCTGCCCGTTAGTTATATCGCCCGCATTCAATACAAGATAAATCATGTGTGGCAGACAGCACTTTTTTCCCCCACCGGCTCATAGGTATTGTGCTCAGCTACACACTGGCATTTGTTTGGCTAACACTCATCAGCAGTCTACCTTTAGCTGAGGCTTCCCCATCCCTCCGCTTACACCCATCAATGCCCCATCAAGGGCCTGTCCAGCCGCTGTCAGCCGATTGTCATGCTGTTCGCTTCTTATAACCCAATCTGTCATGCATTGTTAATGTCTAAAGGATATTGTTGTGTAACCTGCTTGCAGCAGCTAGATCACAGGAAAGTGAGCGATGTGATTCGACTCCCTGATTATGGGTGCATCTGTTTCTTTAATATTAGACCCTTTTTTTTTTTTTTTGAGGGAAAGGGGGGGTTTCATCTTATGAAAGAAATGAAAGGACGGTGTTGTAAGTTTAAAAAAATCACATTAAGCTTCTTAGCAGAAGATGCAATGTGGTGAAGCGGTTGGTGATGAAATCCCTAACTTGATCCAGTGTTGGAATCAGACAGACGAAACTCAGTTTGTCCACTTTTTCCAAAATATACACGTGAACACTGCAAATGCAACTAAAATTATAAATCAAACAAGTCCTACTCGACCTTATATTGTTTGTTAGAGGCGTTTTCTGAGCTGATCCGACACCATTTGCCTGCGCCCTCCAAAACCGCAAGTCTGTTTCATCATCTGACGACGCTGTGGTCGACTTGATAAGGGTTAAGGAAAGATCGTGGTTTGAACATTCGGTGGAGACAAGTATAAATGAAGACATTTTTAGGCAACCTTAACGTACAGTTAACTTTCATGAACTGAAAATACACTGTGACAGGGTTAAAGATGCAAGACAACACCCAAACCGGACAAAACCTGCAGCGACCTGGCAATCAAAAGGGAGCCACGCCCTGAAGCATACCCTGCTTTACTCTTTGTTTTACAGTAAATCGAATAATAATTTACAAAATGAACATCATGCTGTATTAAAGAAGACTTAAAACTAGCGATTGAGACCATAAACTCATAAGGAAAATGTTTACTGAGGTAATAAATCAAGTGAGAAGTAGGGATATTTTCTCATAGACTTCTATACAATCTGACCTCAGCAGCCTACTGGCTACTGTAGAGAATATTATTAATATATTATTAAAATATGAATACATTATAACATATTTTGTTGACCCATCCATGCACCTCGACCTCCTCCCTCTAAAGACTTTGTCGCTCTGCAACAACGTCACCTGACTTCCTCCTTTCCTCTCATCATTATTATTCTGGCACTAGAGGGCTTTGTTGTTAAAGGTTCAATGTGTAATTCGGAGCCTCCTGCTCCAAAGAAATAGGGGGCAGTATGTCACCTCTACTACTCCATACAATCTAAATTCATCATTCTGGCATATCTCGCACGTTGAATCTTTAAAACTAAACACACGTTGTTTTTGGTGCACTTGCTGAAAAGACTGATGCCGTCGTTCTTCTTTGGAAAACTGCCTCAAAACCTCACTGGTGTCCTCCCGATTACTTGCAACATAAAATATGAATCAAGGACAAGCCAACATATTGCATATCTAGTTTTAAAACATTCTGCAGGAGTATTTCGGCGCAATACATAATGCATTAGCTACTGTAGCAGCAAAGAAACCCTCTCAGCTGATAGATCTGCACTGTTCCGGTTATCCACAACACACTTTCTAGGATCTCAATTTTGAACGCTTGCTAACTGTACCATCTCATACATGTGTGCAGCGCTTGAAATGCAATTAATTTCGATCTATTTTGTCAGTGTCGCGCATCTAATTGATTTCAAGGTGCTCCTGCAGTCGGAGCCTCTGGTCAGAGAAACATCCTCTGCGGACCAGAGCCTGTTGAGGAACTGATGCTAATGTAGATAAAGGGAAGACTTGCACTTTCTTCCCCCCCCCCTCCTTCTCTCCCCCCCCCCCGCTCTCGCTCTCTCTCTCTCTCTCTGTTGAAGATTGTACTGATTGTGCTGCAATATGTCGCATGACTATGGTCAGGACTGCAGACTGAGGCGCAATGTCTCCCATGCTTATCAAATCAATGGTGTATGCCTCTATAAGCAGTGTGTGCAGTGTACATGTGTTCATCACAGCAGCTTACCGCAAGCTCTCTTGACACAGAACAAAGCAAAGGCTCGCATGTGTTGCTCATCAAAAAAAAAAAAAAAAAGAAGAAGACTCCCTTTTGATCCCCTCATGACGCATTTGCCTAATTTCATTCTATGTAGGAAATAAAACAACTCTTTGAATGTGTTATCTGGACATCTATTCAAAGAAAAGCTTTGATATTCATGAGAACATCTTCATGTATATTCATGCTCCTAAACTTATGCACGTTTCCTTTCTTTTGCTGCATTGCCTGTGTTTTTTAGGGAGCAAATAAACAATTCCTTGCTGGGTTTCTCTCTTGCTTGTCTCCTTCACTCCATGTTTAGTGTCAACAATGCTTCCTGCAACAGAAGTTGAAGTGGCTTGCGGGTGTTTTAGCCCAACGAGATTGAAGTGAGAAGCTATTGAGCTTGTTTGACCGTTCGCTGGGCTGAGTGAGGGATCTGCCCCCTAGACATTTGCACTACAGTATCCTGCTGACTTGCTTGCTTGCTCACAGTGCCATAGAAACTGGGTTCCTGAGTGCAGTGGAGGCTCATTCTATTCAGGAGCAAGCAAGGGAGAGGATCGGGAGGAGAGAGTAAGGGGGAGAAGAAAAAAGAAAAAAAAGAGCAGAGGGAGGGAGGAGTGAGATATAGAGAGAGAGAGAGAGAGAGAGAGAGAAAGAGAGAGAGTGAGGGATCAAGAGAGGAAAAGTGAGAGACACACTGCCACTGGTGAGTACAAAGCTGTCATAGCAGATTTAATCAGGGGTTAAAATCCAATGCTTTGAGCATCTTTTTTGCTTCTTTGTTCCTCTTTTTAACGATTGACTTCCCCGGCTTGATTCCACTGCTGTGCTGAGGTGCTGTGAAGCAGGTTGCAGGTTGTCAGTTTGTTGGGGGATGTGTGAGGGTGAGACGCACGGTCCTTCGCTCTCAGATGCAGAGCAGAGCAGCGGCGGCTTTTTATTTGTTAAATCGGTCACTGGAATGGAACGGAAATTACTTTACTGTCTACTTTTTGCGTTCAAAAAGCATAAAATGTGTCTTTTGGTTTTGCATGTGCTACATCATAGAATCAATACTGTAGTAACCTCTCAATTGGTGTTCTTTGACCAATATTTACTTTTGAATAATACATGCTGAGATAAATCTTGTTTTTGGGAGAGCCTTACTCACTATATCATACTCTTCTCTATCATTTATGGAGCACCATGTTAATATTTGATAAGAGTGGATATCTGCAGCTGCACTTTCCGCCTCTATCTTTCTATCTTACACACCTCTGCCCATTATACTGCTGTCTGAACCAGACTTGTCCTTTCCACAGCTTTTTTATTAATTATTGAACGACTGATCTAATGCTTTTTGTTCAAAACCACACCTGTACGGCAGGGGTGAAGAGACTTACTCAGCTGCAAACTGTTACAGTCAGGTCATTGCTTTGTGCATGTTTTTTTTCTCCTCTGTGTGTCTCTTGTCTGTTTCTGTTTGCACATCTCACTTTTTGTCCCCTCCTCCTCGCCCTTGCTGGGTTTGATCAACGTGCATCATGACACTTTGATGAGGAGCTGTGGGGCTAATAGAGGGGGAGAGATACAGCAGGATTCCCTGTTCCTCATGTCAGCCTGAGTGTGAGCAAATTGTGTTATTCTAAACACCGCCACCTTACCACTTAGGATTCAAAGAACTTCAGATGTGTTAATAAGCAAAAAAGATCCTGCCTTAAATTGTGTGTGTGTGGGGGGGACAACCATTTATGTGGAGTTAATCCTCTAGGTGTTTATGTTTATCTCTGCGGTTCACTTGGATCCCCTGCCTCCAGTCACCTGTTCCTACAGTGCAGTTATATTTCTTTTCCTCCGCCTCCAGCAGCAGCAGCAGCAGCAGCAGCAGCAGCAGCAGCAGGTCTGGGAGGAGACTGAGTGAAACAAATCCAGTTCAGTCTTATCAGTTTTCTGCTGGCTCCTGCCTTGACTGGACCCCGGTGGCCCTTCCTGCCAGTGTATGTACAGTATGTGTGTTTGTGGTTCTGCTCTGTATGCGTTACAAAGCGCATGTGACCAAGTGTGTGTGTGTGCGTGTGTGTGTGTGTGTGTGTGCAGCTTTGACATGATTGTGTGTGATCAGGATAGCCGCAGGAGTCCTCTTCCTTCCCTTTGTGAGAGGATTCAGGGATCCTGCCATTTGTTTTCTTCCCTCTCTCCAGTGACATGTTTTATGACTTCTTGTTAAAATGTCACTCACTAAGGCTGGACTCTAAATGTCCCTGTGCGGAAGCTTAGTCAGTGAACAATAGTGCACAGTGGTGTTATAAACCCATTAAGCACGCAGCTGGGAATGCATGGATGCAGGGTGGGTTGAGATAATGCTGAGCTGTCTGACAGCCCCCTCCAGGCACAATTTGTTTCAATACAATATAACATTTTGCTGAATTTTGACAGCCCTGTAGCCTGGATCAATGCCCTGGTCGTCCATGAGAGGAAACAATATTCCTCTTATAAACAAGGGGATATACTGAAAATGATTGCACTTGTTTAATGGCAGCAAGATATGAGAAGCCAATGGAAGATAAAGCACCTGTGAGGAGGATCCTGTTTATGAGGCGGCCAAATGTTGAGTTGTTCGAGGGAGAAAAAGCTCTACAGGGCAGCTGCTACTGAAATGCAAATGGCTGTATAGCAAGCAGGGTTGGCCAACCACCTTAACTCAAGTTAGACTAGTTCCAAAGTCTAGATACACTTCACCAAAGGATACCAACATGAATATTGAACTACTGTCCATCACGTTAAAGAAAGAATAAAATGCTAAGTCTTGAAATAAAGCTGTGACCGCTCATTGGTAAAGTCAGAAGTCAATAAGTTAGAAATTGCGACCTCTAAACTTAATAACCTATCCCATCATGCGTCTAATGCACCCTTCGATTTATCCTGTGACCCATAAGAGAGGTCAGCACTCCCAGCTTGGGAATCATTCGCATAACGGTGAGAAAAAGACAAGCAGAAAATCGCCACAATTGAATTATCGTTACTGCTGATTATTATTCTAGTTCTCCTGACCAAATGGTTAAAGTGTGTGTACAGTAGGTATTATTGGAGAAACCAATGAGAAGCTAGCAAATGTAAGCTAGATAAATAAATAAATAAAAAAACAGCGTAGTGTTGCCAACTCTTTTCCAATGAAAGTAGCAAGTAGCACAGGCTCCAAAAGTCACTAGATCTAGCAAGAAAGTCGACAAATTGGCAACACTGACAGCCCGTTCCTTTCAGGCCTCCCTCTAAAGCCACTCCCAAGAAAATTCTTATGAACATAAACATATCTTAATGAACGCAAACAATGAACATGGCTGTTGTTAGTACCCACAGCTGTCAAGCTAGCAGCTTGTGGAAGACTGAAAAACTGGCATTGAGAGCGCGGAAATGAACTGGACAGCTTATTACATTTTTGTCAGAGCGTTTGATTTGCTGTTAGAATGTAAACGTAATGTAAAGAGATTTAATCAAATATAACAAAAAATATTTCTAAAATACATTACCCACCTGAACTTTAATGGACTAAAGACGTCTTCATTTCCCACCAAATAAAATACCTAAAAAAGATTTGATAAGGAATTTAGAGTCTATGGGTTTTCAAACATTATCCCTGTTAGTATTTAACATTTTCATATAGCTTCTCAACAAGTTATTGATAAAATTGCTCCATAATCGCACTCTCTCTCTAGACTTGCAAGTAAAATAATAAATCAAATAAATATCTATTAAGTTCAGCAGTCATGAGTGGCAGCAAGCTCAAAAGCCTTTATTTCATTAACCTTCAGGCACTGCTTCTTACTGTAAATCACGTTGCAGCTATAAACCAAAGCTTTCATCTCAGCCTGATGTTGTTGAACACTGTGATCTCTTCCCTAAAACAACACTAGCAGATATAATACCGAAACACCCTAAAGGCACTCTTTCACTCTGTTTTTGTCCGGTATACAGAACAGTATAAATATAGGTTTCCTGAACACCATAAACGTCAATAAGGACAGTTTCCGTGTCGGAGGATACATCTCAGAATGTTTTACAAGAGAGATAAGTGCTTCAATGGGTTTTTGTTGGGGAGCTGAATTAAACATATAACAAAGGGGCCTTGCAGTAAATATGGTTAACAAGATATATAATTTTTTTATGAATTGCTTCTCTAGAAATGTAGAGTAGTGCACTTGTTTCAGTTTTAAACGATAATACTTGACACCACTACCATATACAATGTAGAGAAAATGATTAATAATCATTTATCATAAGCTGATGGATCAAATCAACATAGCTACAGAGAGGAGACATGTGTGGATTAAGCTGGTAAAGCCCTGCAGGTTGTTGAGTAGTGCTGGGGTTCGCTTTAGCCTGATAACGCTCTCCTCGTGATAAAACGCTCTCTGCTTGCCATTTTTCATGTTATCAGCTGAGCTATATTCATCATGAGGCGACCGTCTTCCAAACGTGTGGGTCCCAAATGCCAGGCCTCGGTTCGTTCGACAGAGTCAGAGTGATGGATGCATCATTGCCTCATGTTGACTTGTTGTTTGCGGCCATCATTCGGGGCCCAAAGGCTGAAGGTCAGGCCAAACCAAGGTCCTGCCCCACAAGGAAATCTGCAGCAGCGTTTTCTTTTCTTTTTTTTTTTTTGTTACCGAGCGGGTTTACAGAACACGGTTTGATGCGTCGTTGAAAATTACATTTTGAATAGATGAGTGAAATTAAATATGAGGACAAGTATCACAGAGGTTATAACTTAGGATATAAGTTCATTCGCTTTCTAGCCAAGAGTTAGATGAGAAGATATCACTCGTGTCGGTACGATAAATATGAAGCTACATCTGGCAGCAGGTTAGCTTAGCTTAGCATAAAGACTGGAGGCAGGGGGAAACCGTTAGCTGGGCTGTCTAAAGGTAACAAAATCCACCAATCCAAAAAGCCCAGTACATAACCTATTTATCTACTTATTAAACTAATGAAAAACTAACTATAGAGGTGCTGGTTTTGTTTAAGACATATTCTACAGATATGGACATTGAAACTGTTGTAATGTTTCTGGCATGATGTCAATATACAGTCACGCAGCGCATACACGCCGCTCACGCTGGCAGTGTGGCCCGGGGTAACTCTTACCTTACCTTACTCTTAAGGTAAGCTATGTCAATAGAGCCAAATATGAAGCTACAGCTGATCAGCTTAGCTTATCATAAAGACTGGAAACCCCTTCGGATGCATCATTGAAGAGAGCCAGCCAAAATGTCAAATGCTACTTCTAATACCAACAACAACAAAAATAATATTAGTATTATGTACTGTAATGTATACCTATTTATTGCCTAGCTTGTTCTTCTAAACAAACTCCATTAAATATCCATTGCCTTGACAGCCTCTGGTAAACGATCAAACATTTTAATAGGCTCTTAAGAATGTGCCAAAACATATTACCATTTCAATTAGGTTTCTCACACATATTATTCCTAAACCTAATCAGTGACATTAAGAAGCTATAGCGTCTTCCTGCCCCCTCCACATCACTCACACCCTCTACATGCACATGACAGGGTGGCTGCGAGTCATATTTATCGTCATGATTAACAATGCAATAATTCAGGGCACTGAAGCATTTTGAGTGGAGCCAAAGCTTTCAACGAGCAAAACCGTGCGCTTATGACTTCTGTCTGTAATGGATGTAGCACACCCATTTAAAATCCCTGGCGATGAAAATTACTGAGACTGAAAATGAGCTTAAGCTATTTTTACAAGGGGGCAGATTGCCGCCAGTTAGTTTTATTGTCATGCCTCTGTCTATTAAAACATCCACATAGTGGCATGCCAGAAGCATGGGCCATATCGATGATGGGTTCTCCACCCTTGTACTGCTTTTATTATTCAAAAGCATCATGCAGTCCACCTGCTCCGCTGGTCTCAGGAGTTCTTGTGTTATAGAGATTCAAACTCCGGCTGGTTTATGACATTATTTTCCTTCACATCTCATACAAAACAAATAATGCAACTTCATATTGGATATCATATTTATAGCTTTCCGGAGGGTAAAAATTCATTAGTTACAGAACGATGGGGCGAGTCTGCGAGACAAGGCTGTTGGGGATGATGGATCAGGCAGGATGCAGACAGACCACATGTCAGGTGGCTGGGGGAATGGCCTGTTGCCTAACTGACTCGGGCTGCTGAGTAGAGCGAGAGCAATGATGAGGTGTCTCAATGTCAGGGGCTCATAGCAGCTGAATTATGGAGAGGGAACGCTGCTCCGGATAGAGCAGTGACCGGCAAAAGTAATGCCTGGGGGAAGGATGAAGCTCAACAAGTGTGTTTGTGTCAGCCCAGTATCCCTATAGGAAGGAACGTCCATATTGGACAATTCTGCATCTCATGATTTACATCCAATGCCAAGGTTCAGTGTCAGTACAGAGTAGGAGTGTAAGGGTGTGGAGGACGGGACGGTGGATGGGAGTGTAGTTTGTGTCCTTGTCATTTAGATGATTCATGTGCTCAAATGGTACTATGGTACTCGTTTTTTAAATAAAGTCGTATCTATTTAAGTTACCACCATAGGAAGTGAAGACGTCACAGATGCGGTCCATTCGTGGAGCAATGTACAGCGGAGAGAGTATCTTTTTACGGTCTGGTTATGGTTATGAGTTGCAAGCAAAAGAAGGCGTTTTGGGATTTTGTGGGATTGTTTTTAGTTTTTGTGATTTTTAATGCTGTGAAACTCCAACTTCTTCACCGAGTTTGTGTAATATGTTTAAGTTACCATCTACAGCAGGGTTTGTGAAGGTTGAGATTGTTGAGAATGTGGACCTCCCCTCACATAAAGATTGAAAAATGTCCCCCCCCCCAATCTCTTTAACCAAATCACGCATTTAGGCTTTTCCATCTTCTTTTGATAACTAATGTCATTTTTTTATTTTCTGGTTCTTACTGAAGATGTGAATCTTTAAAAACAAGTCACAATTTAAAGATTATAGTTTCATATAGTGTCAGTGTGCATAAATATATATAGTTTTAGTTCCACTGTAGTTTTTAACTAACGTTACTAAAACAGGAGTAAATAGTGTATTTTTCTTGGGGACCATTTTCAGCAGCGGATTAATACACATACTATTTCTGGCAGCAAGATGATGTGTGTGGGGTTGACCCATAAAAAACAACAGTGCTCATGCTCATTGTGATGCAGGAAGATGTCACCCAGTGCAACAGTGGGGCTTATTGATTCGTTAATAATAGCTTTTGGTCACCGACGGACTTCTATGGCACAGAGGAATAAGATATATCAGGCTTCAGCTACACAGACAATACGTATAACTCATTGCTGGTTTTCATCTTTTCATGGTATTCGCTGACAGTAAGAAAAATGTAGTACATCACCAGACTCATCCTTCAGAGAAGTTCCTGCTGTTGAGGAGGCAGTTTTATTTTTTTTTTTACTTTCTGAGGATGGAGAAGATGATTTCCCACTAGGCGCATAGCAGCTTTTTTATTTGGGTAAACAAGACACATCTAAAGCGTCTCACGGGCAACAGAACTGAGACATGATGCCGTATTTTTGCAACAAAAAAAAAAAAATCGGACTTAGCACAGCTACAAGTACTAATTTATACTTTATATGAATTGCATCCGTACTTACAAATAGAGTTGAACTTAATGTCTTTCTGAATTAATCATACCCGTTTTACTCCTTTTTCACATACATTACTGATGCAAAAGAACAACTTAGTTATCGTTTGAATTCTTAAGTTTACGGTTTTTTTTGTGCGTAGTTGTGCTTTCGTTACAATAATTCATCTATCAAAAAGGTGGTGCAAATGACTGACTTTTAAATGTTGTCGAATGTCATTAGTACGTTTTAAAACATAGAAGACAAAACTTTGAGATAAATGGTTTAATTTAGCGCCTTAATGTAGTACATCAATGCTCAATTTGAGGTTTGCCTCAGGAAAATCATAGTGTATTTCAAGTGCTAATCAGTAATGGATTGATTTTGCTGTGTGTCTCTTAAGGTTAACGGCAACGGAAAAGCAACAGTGGGAACATCGACCGCTCGAAATCTTTCTATTTTTTTTTTTTTTATGTTTATTTTCTCTTGAAAGGGCCTCTGAAGCACTGCAATCTATTTCAACATTTGCTCTCAGCAAACAGCCCCCATGAGTAACGGCAACCTGGCAGGCTGAAAAGCTGTGCGACAGAGATAGGGGCTCCTGGTCAACAAGCAGGTTAATTGTGTGATAGGACCAGATGCTAATGCTGGACGGAACTCGACAATCGCAGCTCCGCGGGAGGCTCCCTCGTGGCCTCTGATTGGCCGCAGAACACGGCAATCAAATTACATTCGACACGACGGAAGATATTCCGGGCCAAAATGCATTGAATTTTGTAGTGAGTTTAATATTCCAAGGTTTTCTGGATAGAGGACAATGGCATTTGAACGGTTTGGAGGATTAGATCACGTGCAGGGGAAGAGAGACTGCACTTTGATTAACTTCACACTTGTGGAGGAGAACAGCTTTCTGAGAGTCTCTCCTGGGTTGGATTATTTAGTGTGAGAGCTGTTACATTCTTTAAACCCCCTGAAGACCATTAGCAAACTCAAGTGATTACGAAGTAAGAGCTTGGGACCGCGAGGCAAAGAGCGTGAACCTTTTGGGTGACGACAAATATTCAGAACGAGTCGATATCTAAAAAAAAACGTTGAAATAAATCAGTCAGAAGCACAATCATCACATTGGATTCAGGTTAGTTCAAAACTGCAATATGACTGATGCTGCAGGATGTTGTTTATTGAGGAAACTAACTTTTACGCGCTAACTTCATATAGTCTGAGGTTGCGTTACGAGCTGCGATTTCTTGAAGTTCCTTCCATATGCGTCATGTTAGCTACAGCAGACAGATGATTATTTTGGTTTCGGGAAAAAGACTTAATGGCTTTCTGGCGTACAGTTAGGCAGCTACCACTCTCATGTTTAAATCGATCTGTTTAGCTTAGCTTAGCACAAGACAGCAAACAGGGGGATTCATCATGTTTATTTTGTACTTTAAAACTAAATTAAACAAAGAAGATTTTACATGTTAATTGGGGAATTAAGAGGTGCCGGTAGGTGGATTTTGTTACCGTTAGACGCCAAGCCAGCCGTTTCCCCTGCATTCCAGTCTTTGTGCTAAGCTAAGCCAAACAGTTTCTGGCTGATGCCTTATAGTTATAGATCAGAGTGGTATCGATCTTCTTATCTCTCTCCACTAGATGGCACACGAGCGTGTTTCCCGACATGTCAATTCATTCCTTTAAAAAAAATCTACAACAAACAATGTCCGACCGAGCGCATTTGGAATTAACGAAGGCTTTGAACCTTTTGAAGCAGTTATTATCGGTTCAGAAATCATAGATTCACTAGCGAAGGTCTATTTCATCTGTATTTTAAATGATGGGGGTGAGTAAAGTTGAATATAGTTATTATTTGGAATTTCAGCAACACAATCTGTCCTTCTGACTGCCTCCATCATTCAGTTGTCACGGAGTTTGAACATTTTCACCGTGACAGTTTCCTGGACCAGACATCCCTGCCGCACATTTTGGCAAAACGGGGACAAAAATAAAAACGCCACCCTGCTCTAATAGACAGCTCTAAATATATTTGAACATATTTCTACTTGACAGTATATCTTGGCCTCGCAGGTTGGAGCCGTCAACCAGACTGAATGATTGAGCTGATAAAGAGCAAGAGACGGTGCATCCTCCAAATCCTTTGTCTGCACTGTTGCATTTGACGTAGTACCCAATATTCGTTTTTTTCGCTTAAGGCTGCTGAGTTCACATAATGGAAAAAGGTTATCTATTGTGCCTTTAAAAGGTTCAGTCTCCTTTATCTTTATTGCAACAACCTGGGGAATACAACTTTTACTAAAAGGTGGAAGAAACATCCTTAATCCTCCCTGCTACTTCCAGCGTTTACTCACCATTTCAATCATTAAAACTTGTTTACAAACCCTATTACTACATGCAGATGAACACGAATGAAGCAATTTATAAAGCAATCAATAACAAGTAATGAGTTTCTAAATATTTGAAGTAAGCATAATCACTAAAGCGTGCTTTTTTTAATAACCTAATTTAGAAACATTCCTCCATAAATATAACATCTTTCTTTCACTCTGGTGTGAAAAGTATCATTTTTGCTCCACAGCCTCAAATTCCTCTTCACACCTCCGGCTGATCTTCTGCAGTCTAAACTCCTCTTCGCATGCGGTGGGGCTTTAGGATTTGGGGATCTGGGGGATTATGGGATTTCCTGATTACTCTGAAAAAGACACCGTGAGATACAGAAATCCAAAAATGGCAGAGGTACCCACATCAAGATTAGTGCGTATTATATCCACCCTTAGGGAAAGAAGACAGGAAAGCCACGACTGACAGCTTTGAAACAAGTGTGTTCGGGAAACATTTACAATTTAAGGAGATTGTAGTAAACTACAAAGCCGACTTTGTGCTGAAAGCAGTTGTGCAAAGTCGATTTGCACAACTGCGTCGACTTTTCCAATCTCATGAAATGTCATTGCCCATCGTCTAAAGTGTACTTTTCCTAAACCACTTTAATTTCCTCTGGAAATTGTAACCATTAATAACAAATCAACTGCAGATGATCCTCTTACACTTAAATGTTTGGGCTGAAATTACTTTTACACTTATTTTTTTACATTATTGGTTGCAAGAAAAAAATATATCTGTGGATGCTGGGGGATAATAAACGCTAATTATTTTTGGGAAGAAAGATATCAATTTGTCCAAACACTAAAATCATAAGGAATGCCAATTACAGAAAGACTTTTTTTTTTTGCTTGGCCACATTTGCAGGTTTTTTTTGCAGCTCTTTTCTCTTCCTTGTGGAAATATCAGATGTCATGTGTGAAAGGCGTAGAGCATGAGTAATTGTGTGCTACAGGGCACAGAAAGGAACAGCACACACCACCATCCTTAGACATGAACCTTTAGCTAAATGAAGCCAACAGCAGTCATTTTATTGCTATTGATGATGATGGTAATTAGGGACTGAATCTTATGGTTTCCTCTTTAAAAAAAGCAAGGCCCTCCCAAGTTGTTAGTGTTTTCTTTAGTTTGAAATAAAACCCATACAAAAACATGTAAAATAAAAACGTTTTCGCAATTACAAATCCATTTGCTGCTTCAGCACCATGGACAGCGGCATGGATTTATCAATGCACACAATGAAGACTACTCATATTTCCGAGCCATGGTCGGGGCTATAGATCCTAACTCGCACAAACCATAGCTGTATAAAGGATCAATCTCCCGCACTCCTTTAGGAGACTGGCGGCCATTAACTCCAATGGGAAAAATAAACATGAATACAGATTATGACCGATTCTTTCACCCAAGACCCGTTTTTCAGCAACACACTCTCACCAGATCTGGCACCACAGAGCGTTAACATTAGTCAAACTGTGTCAACATTTTAAGCTAACATCAACCACTGTTCGCGATCACGCAAGTTAACTTGTATTCGTAATGCTAAATATGTTTGTTAGCTGTGTAAATATCTAATGTTAGCTAAATAAAATATAAATACATTAGACCACGCCCACTTGGGAGACAGGAAGTGTATACCATTTCATACCATTGGCACTTTGTATTGCACGCTCTTTAGTTATAGAGCATCTTTGGTAACAGTGACACTGCCATACTTGCAAAGATGCAGCAAATTATTCCCGCAAGTCAATCACAGCAGATTGGGCTCATTCGGGGGAGGAATAAAAGTAAACAGGTGACAAAAAAACAGAGCATTTATCACAGAGGGTGAATACATAGGTATATTCAGACATAAAACTATGCTTTTTGAACATTAAAGCATGTAAAGATGTTCTTGTAGAAACTCAAAATACAAGTATGAACCTAAAAATGAGAATAATATGTCCCCTTTAATAATGAAACTTGTGCTTGAAATATGTCGGACACTCCCTGGACAACAATGAGTTTTGAACACACCACTGACATCCACAAACGCTGCCAACAAACTCTGCCATCCGCAAACTCAAAAGCACTTTCTGTTGCTCTCCACCTTGTGCTGCTGCTTTACAAAAGTATAATTCAACTCATTCTCCCCATTTTTTTCCACCACAACAGCCTCTAATAGAAAGAAAATCATATGCATCACACACACACAATGGCTCCAAAATGATTGGCCTACCCATCCACAGCCTCTCAGTCCTCAACTGCAAAGCCATTATACGAAGAGCACACACCATAGAACATGACCCCAGACACCCCCTCAAACTACTTCCATCCGGCCGTGGATACAGATGATCCCTGGCCTGGAGACCTGCTCACTATGCCGGGCGTTTCATCCCTTCTGCCATAGCATCGCTCAACAAAACACACCAGTATATCTCTCCATCTATGTAAAATAACTAGTATTGCTGCAACCAAATTAGTGAACTGGGCCTGACATGACATGCTGAATTTACTGAATCGTATTAGGGTCTAACTTTGTATCATACATTTAACATTTTCTTCCTACACTGTGAAGGTGGGATGGACTATTGGTAGGAATAATGTATAATCAGTTATAACCATATAGATTCAGAGTATTCAGGTTGTCTCAAAACTGACATATTGAATATTTGATACTTGAATTGTACAACAAATCTAGAAACGAAAAAAGACAAATCACGTAACCCTTCCCCCTAATAATTGTCATACTGTTAATAAAAGCACTGCCTTCACCTTACTGTATCAAAGTCCATAAAGTGCGTCTCCATCACACTTCTGACTGCAGCTTTGATCACCGTGTAAAGTAAAAAGCTCAACGCAAACATTTATGTTGTCATTTTGATGTCTCTACGACCCGTGTGTACCGTCTTCGGTGGAACCGACTTTTCCTGCCGAAGATGAGCACATTT
Source organism: Bovichtus variegatus (assembly GCA_943593645.1). NCBI lineage: Eukaryota > Metazoa > Chordata > Actinopteri > Perciformes > Bovichtidae > Bovichtus > Bovichtus variegatus. Next base: position 1,458,097 of record CALSCE010000016.1, on the reverse strand, counting down.
CATTCCAGCAAACAGGGAGCGTGCATATTCTCTCTAACGGCTGGGTTACTATGGAAACCAGGTTAGAAAAAGCCCTCAGGCTTCACTTTGCTCTTCGACTCGACTTTAAAAACAACAACGTTGATTACATTTGTGCGGTCTGAGCAACACCAGATCATGTCTACCCAAGCCCTGTTTCGGTGGGACGAGCGGCACTTCCTGACTGAATGGAACAGTGTTTGCACTGAAACATGCAAAGTGGCAGCCGGGAGCGTACAGCCACCGGTTGCTTGCTGCGGAGCTCGATGTTGTTCGGCTTGTGGGAAAGGGTAAGCGTGCCACAACGGTTTTAGAGCACTGGAGCTGTCACCGCATCCACGCAAGTCTCCCAGCTCAGAGGTCAATACCTGAACGTTTTTATTTTTTCAAATTGAAAATCCCGTCTTTCTCACACACTTCCTTGCACTTTACACCTGGCCCTAATACCCCACCTGGAGGAGCTTCACCTTGAGATTGAGTCATCTTTTGAAGTATTGATCGTGAAAGGCGTTTTCAGCTTGAAAGGAACAGAAAATAGCCGTTTGATTGACTGCAGGATAGCGATAGTCCACTCCTTCATGGCGCGAGTGGAATCATTAATACTGTGCTAAACTCTGAGGTCAGTCATGCCCCATGCTGTCAGGTCCAGAGGAAGTAACAGTTCACACAGCTCTGCTCCATTACCCATCTGTCTGGAGAAGAAGAACAATGGCTTTTAAATCACTCGCTGTTTCTCTTACATTTATGCCTCTCTCTTTTCCGTCTCACTACGTATATCTGCATCATTAGCTCTCTGCATAGAGCAAGTCTCGCCTTCTCAACACTAAAAGGTAAGAGAAAGACTGAGGAATCAACACTTCTATTTTTGCAGTCATTATGGTAGAAATTACTTGCTGTACTGCAGGTGTCGCAGTGCTGGAGTTCTCTCATTAACCTTTTCACACTGAACTAGATTGATGACAGCTGCTGCCATCATCATAGAAATCGTCAAAAGGTTTATGAGAAAAATTTAAAATAAATCCCAGTTTCTACTTATGTCACCTGTCAGACAAAGTGCAAAAGTAAAAAAATAAAAAGTAAGTTTGCAGCTGTAACGTGACTCATGTCTGCAAGTCTGCTTTCACACGTGTTTTAGCAGTACTTTGGTGCAGAGGTTTTCAGACTATGAGGTTCACTTCACGCTAAGCTACTGCTTAAGAGACAGGTGCATGCCGATGTTGTAAAGATGAAAGGAAGCTGGTTACTGTAGTTTAGCACTTAGAGCTGCAGCAGACGCTGTGAGACAAGAGTTCATGGAGGCATAACTCAGTTACATCGGAACACAAAGACACGATACACATATTTTAGAGTCAATGTAACGTACACCTCCGGAGGATTTCATTATTCTTAATATTCATTGCAAAAAAAAGTCCCTAAATCTGTTTAGAAATAAAACAAAAAAAGACGCTCCTTATAATTCCAGAATTTGCCTGAAGAATCCTCACATTTTTAAGTTTTCTTCAGTATCAAATTATTCGAGTGATAGTTGTATGTATATTCATGCACTCATTACAAACAGGAACTGCTATTAGCTAATTCGGCAAAATGCCAAAAGTTGTCTTGCTTTAGTGGATACTTCATTTTGAAGGGTGCTGCTGCAGTGGAAAAAGTAAAACAAGCCAAAGTCACATTCTCAAATATACATTTCAATGCATTTTGTAACCAAAGACTGTCACCACGGGTGTTCGTATTTCAGTAACACAGCGTAGGATCTGCTTCAATTTGCCGTGACAGCGGATGAAGACTCTGCGAGCGACAGTCCAGTCAAGACGAAGCTTTGTGGAGGAGCTGTGTGAAATTTTAGAGACATGGAGAGGCCAGGGCTGTGGACAGCTGAGAAATCCTCCTCAGGCATAAATCCTCCAGACTTAAATCCTGTCCACCGCAGGGCTAAGCTATAAATTCATCTTAGTGGACACTCCATTTAGTTTGAATTTTTAAGCTCTTCATTTGTGGTGGAAAATGTGGAAAATGTTTTTTAAAGCCTTTTGGTCAGCTCCTGATAGTTAAGACATATGTGGTAAAAGTCATACAACTATTATTGTAAGCAAGTCATTTTTAACATTTTAAGAACATTTAACAGCGGTGGAATTATTCCTATACTTCTGCGTCACTACATTTCAGAGGCAAATATTGTACTTTTTACTTGAAAACATTTATTTAACAGCTAAAGTTACAAGTTACATTAACAGTTAACAGACTTAATAGTGTATGATGCATTGTTACAGATTAAACTACCCGAGTCATAATAATATGACATTGACAGGAATAATTCTGTTGCATAATAATGACACCATATAGTGGAAAAAGTACTCATATCCTTTACTTCAGTGAAAGTATCACAACCATAATGTTAAAAAATGTTTTAAATCCTACTTCAGTAAAAGTACAGTACAGAGTACTATTACCAAAATGTACTTTCACATACATTTTAGGTAGTTTCCAGTGGTTCCCAATCTATAGGTTGGGCCAAAAGATTCACAAGCTACATTTGACGGGTTATGAGATGATTATTGTAACAGGAAAGAAGGTAAAAACACAAAGGTCTGCTGCACAAATTTGTATACATTTTTTTGGTGCTGAAAATGTTGGAACTACTGGTTTAATCTTTAACAACATAATGGATTTTACAAGCCTATCGCATGCTTTTACTTACCTGTAAAGTAACTAGTTACTGGCTGTCAAATATATATATATATATATATATATGTATATCTGTATATATATATAGATGTATATCTATATATATATAGATGTGTGTATATATATATATATATATGTATGTATATATATATATATATATACATAGTAGAATAACAAGTACAATATGTCAATATGTATAAATATATATATATATATATATATAGAGTAGAATAACAAGTACAATATGTCCCTCTGAAATGTAGTGGACTAGAAGTATAACATAAAATTAAAATACCTAAAAATTGTACTTAAGTACAATACTTGAGTAAATGTACTTAGTGACATTGCACTACTGTTGATACTGTAAGTACATTTTGCTGATAACATTGTCATGATTTTGAATGCTTGTAATGGAGTATTTTCCCACTGTGGTATTGCTGCTTTTACTTTTACAATAGGTTAAGTAAATAATCAGAATACTTTTCCCACCACCCATTTTCCATATAAATGAAATGTATACTCTACAAATGTAACCACACTTGCAGGCGTTAGCGCTTCTCAATGATTCTACTGAAGTGAGAGAGTCTTACATTAAAGGGTTGGGCCGTGTAAATATTAGAAAAGAGCTAATTCAATGTGCCTTGAAGCAGCTTCCTGTTATCTCTGGAGTTTTATGTGGGGACAGGAGTTCAGGGATCCTCTGACAGGCCACAGAGACGCTCCTCGGTGCGAGTTATTGTAGATAAATCAAACCAATCAGGGTCGTGGAAAAGAAACACTCCAGCAAAATTGAGAGAATTGAATTCAATCCCAACCAGAAAGCGTGGAAAACATTCCAAGTAGCAGGTGGAGAAATATAATTACTTTAAATCAAGAAAGGAGCGGCTCTGGCAAATGTCCCAAAAGGTGAAAGCCAGAGATACAGTCCTGTATGTTTTCCGTTTTTGTTCTTTTTCGCTCCGTCCCCTGCGAGTGCTTGCGCAGTGCTAGTCAGCATTCTTGAATCGTCCCCAGGTCTTTGCATGCTGATTGTTCCCGTCTGATACCTTGGTTCTATTCCCATGAGTATTTTTTTTCTTCTAAATCTAATAAATGATACATATATTTTGTTTAAATAATTTGTCAGACTATAATTACTTTTACATGTAATGTCATAGGAAATCATCCTCGTATGTACGTGATGCATAATCACATTTGATTTTGTTTATATTGACATGCTTTCCGTATCCCTTGGCTGAACTGGAGACTAATGGAGGTTACTTCAATATTTATGAAGCACATCTCCCAGTACACTTGGCTCGCCGTCCTTAGTCCAATATAAAAACCACTGATATAGCACCAGAAGAATCACGTCCTAATAGACTCTCTCTCTTTCTCTCCTCCCTCACCCATGTAATCACCATCTGTTTGTCCATATTGTGTGTTGCTCTGTTGCTGGACCCCGTGGCTCGCCACCAGACGCTTCTTTTGGCCTCCAGCTCGGTGTGTTTGTGGTCTGTGGCCTGGCTCTGCTGGGTCTTCTTGCATTCGTCTCCTGGAAGCTGTGCCGTGTGCCTCGGCGAACTAAGGCCCATTTCCCCAGTAGATCCCTCACCCCGGCCTGTGACCCAGAGGACTGCCCGCCACAGCCGCCTGTCCTTCTGCCCAGCCCCCAGCAGCCGCCGGTCACCATGGCAACAGAGAAGGTAAAGGACCCCATGGGTTCGATGGGTTTCCTGGAGGCGGCGGTGAAGATAAGCCATACATCTCCCGACATCCCCACCGATGTGCAGCTCTCCATGAGGGAGCACTTCCTGCGACGCACGCAACGCATGCAGAGGCAAACCACTGAGCCAGCTTCCTCCACTCGGTTAGTCATATACATGTGTATGTATGTAAGGCCGTATGATGGAGTTATTCATTTATAAAGATGCTTAGGGATACATACAAGCATGCATGCACACATGGGCAGAGTTAAAGACATAAAACCATGTGGTATAAAGTTAAACATTTTTAATCTGAAAACACCTCACTGGTATTCATAGTATATCTTAAATGAGGAGGCACCACATACATTTAATATATCACTAATGGTAGAATGTTCTATCTGAGCAATTTAGTCTCTACAATTGTATGTAGATTCTACAGCAATTTACAATACTGTAGATTGTGCTACCTCAGAGAAATCTCTTTGTAAGTCATAATGGTAAAGCTAATTATATGTGATGGCTTCTTCATTAGGAATTATTGGAATAGAGCGTGTGTGGGGGGACATTTTGCTGTAGTAGTACTACTAGCAGAACTGCACATTTTCACCATTTCAATAAGTGGACATCAGTAGTTCATTCTACTAATTGTGCAGCTAGACTTTAAAAAGCACATCTATTTTTACTTGGATTAAAGCAGCAAACATGTCCATTTAGGGTCCTGACACAACAAACCATCGGTCACCCCCAGGTCCTCATTGAGCTGCCACTGTGCTTTTTGTTGTTGTTCTTATTTCATACACAAGGGGCTTTTTTATCTCGACTTGATTTTCTTAAATTTCACCAACACATTTTATTGTCCCAATCCTTACACAAAGCACTGTACAATCCCAATGCAAAGCAAAGAAACGCAAAACTAATCAGTGTAACGATGCAAATCTGACATATTCTTATTCGGTATACGATACGGTAATATTTTAGTGTCAAATTTTTTCTTTCATCACAGAAGCTCCATTTGCAATATCACCCAAGACAAATATTGAAGACAAGAAACGAGGAAACAGACATTTAACATACCATTACAATCGCTGTAGACAATATGTCCAAGTTAAACTATATAAAAGCAGGCAATCTTTCCTTTAACACAGGAAAAAACTCAACTAGTCTTTCATCAACTGAAACTTTATCAGAAGACGTCAGGGGATATCTGTCCCACGTTGTCAACGCTAGTTCTTTTAGGTCAGCTTGGTGTGTCTTGGCCCTTGAACTCAAAACCTCCCTGTTTTTATTTTCCCCGCTCGTCTTTACTACTTTTCAACTCAAACCACAAGACATTCCCTGTCAGTCACTTTTTCTTTCTTTCTTTTTTTCGCTGCAGGCACAATTCTTTCAAAAGACACCTGCCCAGGCAGATGCAGGTAGGCAGTCTAGACCTGGGGAATGACTACATGGTGGACAATGATGAGAAACCCACAGGCATCGGCCGCATCCAGCCAGAGCTCTACCAACAGAAGACCCTGGAATCGGAGGATTCGTCCAAGAATGGCAGCAGCAAAAACTGTGGCAGGATTAACTTCTCTCTCAAGTACGACTACGAGAACGAGGCCCTCATGGTCAACATCCTCAAGGCAGCAGACCTACCTGCCAAGGACTTATGCGGCACATCTGACCCTTACGTGAAGGTGTACCTGCTGCCCGACCGCAAGAAGTTCCAGACTCGCGTCCACCGGAAGACACTCAACCCCACATTCAATGAAAGCTTCCAGTTTCCTGTGCCTTACGATGAGCTGGCGATCAGGAAGCTCCATATGAGCGTCTTTGACTTTGACCGCTTTTCACGCCATGATATGATCGGGGAGGTGGTGCTGGACAACTTGTTTGAGACATCGGACCTCTCCAGGGAGACTAACATATGGAGGGACATCCAATATGCCACCAGTGTAAGAATCTATCGGCTTTTTTCGGTTTCTTCTAGATTCAGTTTCAAATGACTGATTGTATAGACTGATTGTATTGAATATGCCTCTCAGAGACTTCATGTGTACATTACAATCTATGTTAGTTACATTTTTAACCAGGGTCATTGCTGCTAATGGGCAAGCTGAGGTCCTGTCTACTGGAAATATTCTGGAAATTTGGGGAGGGTTAAGCCGGGCAGAGACTGTACAATTTCTTTCCAGGTCTGTTTCTGGCACAAAGTCACACTGTTGTGTTTTGAGCATAATTGGCAATCGGCTCTTTATTAGTGTTTAGGCTATGTTCACTTTCTCTTCTGAAAGAAGAGTTGTAATGGCTAAAGAGGTTGTCTGAGGCTAACCGTGAGTCGGCATCAGTGAATAGCTCAAGCACAGGCCTGGGGGGGCTGGTGGTAGTCGGCTTGACGGTTCTCAGCAAAGAGAAGTAGGCAAGATGAAGGCTCTTAGTCCGACAGCAGATCATCAAAGCTACGAGCTAGACAAAAGAACAAAGGCAAGTGACAATGTCAGTTTAATGTCATTTGTTGAGCTGTTGTCGTCATTCTTCACTGTGATTGGCCCAGCTGTTCCAGAGCAATGAGACAGACACAGACGTGACTGGCTGAGAGTTTATTAATCATCACACCATCCGATCTACATTCAACTTCATCTAGCCCTTTTGCACCTTGCACTGTTGCACATGCACGAACCAAAGTACCTTTGGATACACTCACATACTGGGTGTTGCGGTTGTGTAATTAAAATAGGGCCCAAAATGTCAAATTTTCACTTCTTTAAAAAGGCAAAAACCTAAATAAAGCATACAGAAGTTCTCCAACTGAATGTTCTCCCTGTCAGTGAGCAGCATTTCAGCATACTTATGTAGGGAATAAAAATGTCAAGAAAGTATAATTAAACAGTGAACTCAGTAATTAAAAATTAAAAATTCAAACCAAGAATAGATTACGAGACCTTCTTTTAAGTGTCTGGTTAACATTTTCTGAGGGAGCAAAGGGCGCATTGAGGGATTTATAAGCCAGGCTACAGCCCTGTAATGTGAATCAAATGACTATTACTGCATTATCATGTATTATCATTAAATGCATTATCTAGAACCAGATACATAGTAAGTTTCTCCTACAAAAACATAATTGTCACTTATTAAAATACATTAAAAACGTGACTGGCTGCAGTCACGAGGTGTTAACATCTCAAAACATAAAAAAGGGCATTTCTGACTCACAGCTCCCCTCATGCAATTATTTTTCGGTTTGCTTTGTTACTTGCTGATGATGTCCAAGTGTTCCCCGTCTAGGCACCGTATTAGACACCTTAGAGCCCTCATCACTTTATCACCCCCACAGAGCCCTTTTATCTGAGAGTGGCCCCTCCTCGAGTTGTTGAACTTGAGCTTCTTCAAGGGTTGTTCAATAATCTCAACATTATTGCTTAGGAGGCAGAAAAGCAGGCAGCCCTCTCCTTGGCACACAAACTTTATTGAACCACCAAATGATTTTATGACAAAACTCCTTGCTCACATTAAATTCAAGATTGGCAACATAAAGAAAGCAAAGATGGTGGCGTTCAGCAGAAACCAACACAAAAGCGGAGTGTAATGCAAGTGTTGGGTAAGATAAGAGACGCTGCTTTATAAACACTGCTAGCTCTTAATGAGTGGAAGAGACGGCAGTAGTGAGCAGAGGGAGACGGAGTGAATTAAAAGAGCCAGCTGCTTTGCTCAGTTCATAGATCAAGGAGTGATAATCATCAATAACACCAACTTAGCATTACTAAGATTAAGAGTCTAGAGGAGTATAGGCTACTTATTGACTTCGATCTGAACAAACTCTTTCGGGAAGGTTTTCTACATGCTAATCAGCAGCATGAATGGAGGAAACCATTTATCACGTAGAAGTGGCGAAAAAAACAAGACGTAATCATTCTTCATAATAAGACATTTACAGAGTTTAATAAATAAAGCAATGAATGAAAATGTAAATGCATTCATTGACTCGACAGTGGCTTTTTAAACCAAGAGTCACTAACATTTGCAGCTAACATTAGCACTAAACACAGAGTACAGTTTAGACTAAGTGAAATTCTGAACCGACGGCGGTGCTACATGAAAAGTCAGGCGTTTCATTCCGAGGGGGGACATTGATATCTGGACCAAATTTTGTGACAATCCATTCAATAGTTGCCTTGACATTTCCCTCAAAAAGAAAAATGATCACCGCCTTAGTTTAGCGTGTTAGCATGTTAACGTGGGCTAATTTGCACTAAAACATAAAGTACAGCTGAGGCTGATAGCAATGTCATTTTAAAAGCAATCAAGTCATAAAGCAAAGTGTTGGATTTAATAAATATTTTTGATCTGATGAAGAGGCTAGTTAAACACAAGTGATCAACAAACTCAAAAAAGGTGCGGATAGCGATTCTAATCCAATAAGCTTACGCCTTTTTTTTTATTAAGCAAATATCTCCTCACGGTCCGCTAGCTGTCTGTTCTGTGTGCTCGCTGAAAAAAATAATCTGTTGTTCACACATTCTTTTATAGCCTGCATTTACGCTTAAAAAAAAAAAATAAGGTTTTAATTTTTGAAGATTTTCTTGCTGCAAAAAAAAAAAAAGGGCAAGTATCATGAACGTCTGTTTGCCACAGACCTTATTTTCTGCAATAATCCAAAAGGAAAAATTCCATTGGCTTTTTCTCGAGGGAGCCAGTACAATGCTAACTTCCCGGGTTGGTTTACAAAAATACGTCATCCCTGCAGCACACATTTGACTGGATGAGTGAGGCGCTACAGAAAAATTGAGATGGTCACCAAAGTCAGTGTGCTTCATCCCGTACAAAATGTGATTTTATGACATATAATTAAAAAGGGTGTAGACGTTTCAATCTGGACCAAAGTGGTGGACTGACCTGACAGCCCATCGACAGACTGACATCCCCTGAGTTTTGCTGCTGGAATAGGATTAATGCCGTACAGATTATCCTGACTGGCACCAAAACAGCCTGTGTTTCTACAAGGACAATCAAAGTGTCACTTCATGCTTTTACAACACTTGACATTTCTGCTGCGCTCTCACATTATGGCTGACCCTTCGCACCCTTCAAACTAAATCTGTCACTTCCACACCAGAGAAAGACAAATCGCATGTGTTATGTGTGAAGAGACGTTAAGACTGCAGCGCTCAGACAGATGTGTTGGAATTTGCCAATCAGTGGGGTTCTAACTATCTCATTCATAGTGATTAGGGGTCTGTGTGACCTTAATAATGTTTAGAGACAGATAGCAGGACTCTCATCAGCTCAGTAGGGACTCACGGCGGAGTGTCTAAGATAATATTTCAGTAGGCAGGTTAAGCTTGTCTAGTATAGTGATACGGAATATAGAAAACATGCTTCCTTGAGGGATCTTGGTGATAGAATTATTATTTTTTTCATTCACTCGTTGATAATCTTGGTAATTTGGGTGTGTTGAAGTACTGAGTTGTGAATTTGATTTCCTCCCTGTAATTTGATTACATTTTCTGTCTCGGCTGATGATGATCATCTGGAAACATAATCGGAATTGATGTTTTTTTGATAATGCACTGAGAATAATGTCGTTTTTTTTTCCCCCTGGCAGAGCAGTTGATCGGGAGGCCGGCCATCATTTCAGAATTGAACCAAAAGTTTCAAGCAGATACTGACAGCCAAATAACCTCAAGGACTTGAAGCGAAGCCCAGTTGTTCCGCTTCCTTTTCTCATTTTAATAGCTCTGTACTGTTTTTGGTGAAACCTGTGGCACCGTAACTTTGCTTTACGTTGTTGTCCACAGGTGCATCAGGGTAAAACGCAATTCATATTCCTTCTTACCACTTAACAGTTTAGTCATCAGAAAATGCTCCTTAGGTGCGAAGATCGATCTCATGTCTGTGCATTAATTATGGAGCTAGAGCCGGGAAGTGATTTGCTTAGTGTTGTGTTCTTTTAATTTGAAATAGAGACGTGTAGAAATCAATTCTGGAAAACTTCTCTTCAGGTAAACGATATTTATTCGATGATGATGTGATGAGCATTACAAAAATACGCAGCTGCGGTCCGTCCTATTTCACCGTTCCACAGACCACATTAAAGTAGTTACTCTGTCTCACGGATTCACAGGACAAGGGCCGATCTATTGTCTACAACCTATTTTATACCCGCCGCCTTTCAGGTATAGTCTTCTCTCATTGGTTGGCTGGGGCCAGGTCCTATTGGCCCCCTTGTTGGCACTTAAGCGTGTCCACGCCTCTCAGCGCTTCTCTGCTCCAGTCAGATCTTCTGTCACCCTTTTAGGTGGTGTACCCTTACGTTTTTACAGTTTACATTATTGCATATTATTTCACAGTATGTTGGTCATTCTTAGGCGTAGTCACTTAATTCAACAACATTTAACATCTCTAAAATAAGGATGAAAATAAGGCACATAGTAACAATTTACACATTCATAATACTTCTAAATAAGGACATAATGAGGTACATTGTAACATCTTATGCATTGATTTTTTATTACATTAGCCACAGCAGGGGGCCCCAAGGAAGTTTGGGGCCCCCTGCTGGAGCTGTTGCCCCCGCGACCCGACCCCGGACAAGCGGATGAAGATGGATGGATGGATGGATGGATAGCCAAGCATAAAGAATGAAAGTAGGGGGAAGCGGCTAGACAAGCTCCTTTTAAAACTTCTTGAAGTGTTCTTGTAGTTTATTGAATAAAACCTAGACAAACACCAGACAAAAGTGCATCGCTAACATCCATTTGCAGGCTTTTCAGCTAATTAGCTGCTCAGCTGCGGCGCAATAAACAGCATGTAAACGCACCTGCAAATGTCAATGTGGCCCATTTAAATGCTGGTGTGGCCCTTACTCTTAAATACCACTAACAACACGCTGTCTGACCATGACATGTCCCCTGTGGTGTAGGACTGGCTCTCTGGCAGGCTGCTAGTTGCAATCAATCAAACCCAGACACTGACACGCCCCTTTAAGCCGGCTGAGACGAAAAGGAACATTTCTGATATGTTCCCCAAAAAGGCCTTTTTTTCTTTCCTTCTGTCAGCACCTCTAAAACTCACTACTTATCATCTCATTTGTTTAATCCGTACACAAACGGAAATGTAAAGACGTCAGTTTGCTTTTCAGGCCGTGTTGCGCCATCCGCTTTAATGAAAACCTTCTCTGTCAAAATGTGAACAGCTTCACAAAAGAGGAATTGTTTGTAGAGAGTTATGAGACACGAGTGGATGATACAAATACTGCACGTCTTGTGAATACACTGTGTGAACTTATTAACTCATTACCCACTGAGTTAATGACAGCAAGCTTGTTAGCTCAGAGATCTTTTCCCCTCCTCAATAAAACCCCTAATAAAATCAAAATAAGCACAATCCCCTGCCGCTTTGCCCTTTAGATGTGCTGGTGTACTAAACTTAAGAACCAGGCTGCTTTTGCTCTTTATGCTAAGCTAAACTAAGCTCGTCATCTCCATAGTTAAAAGACACAATGAGTAGGATTTTAATGTTGCAGTTTGTAAACACAACATTCAAAAGTTCGCCCCTCCTCATTTTTGTACCTTTGGATCTGGCACCTGGTCGTTACGTTTTTAATACAGCTTGGTGCCAAGAAAGGCATAATGAAAAGAAAAGAGAAAAATCGGGGAAGAGGGCAGATACTGCCACACACTTCTGATGGCATACGTGATGAGTGTATACATTGCTTTTTAGGAAAGTCTTACTCATTGTGTCTTTAACGCACATACACGAGTGGTCTCTAAGCCTCTGCAAGAAAGCGCATTTTACCCGAAAAGTCAAAAAAAAAGTACACCTTATTATTTGTATTGTCCTGTGTTGACAACAAAATGACAACAGAACAACATATTCTCTTAGCTGCATTGTGCTCTACAACTCATTTTTATCTATTTGTCTTTCAACACAGCTTACAATACACCTGCAACCCTCCTGTGTCCGACCTAAAAGCAAAGCTGCACTTACCAAACAACAGACTCATGCAGTTCTTTTTCAAGCCAAAAATGCAAATACAGAAGTTGCATTAGTTTGCATAAAGTTACTTCTTTTATACACCTTTGTGCATGGTCTTTGCTCTAATTAGCTAGTTTACTCTCTCAACTATGAGATTTGATCATTTCTGGCAACAAGAGGCCGTCATTAAACTTTCCATGTTTTTGCAACTTCATGATAGAGGGATAACAGAGTACATTAAATATAACGCAATTAAAATGAGCTCTACCTTTACCAGCTGCAACATTAAAGTAATTTACACTATTTATAAGACATTTACATAATATATATGATTCTGAAATGGGCCATTTTGCTGTACTTGCTACTACTTTTGGTACAGTTGATGCTAATACTTTTGTACTTTTACTGACTGTAAGTAAGCTTTTGAATGCAGGACTTTCACTTGTAAAACAGTATTTCTACAACGTGGTATTACGTCTTTGACATAGATAAAATATCAGAGTACTTTTTCCATCACTGGTCTTCACCGTCTACTGGTCTTCACCGTCTGCTTCACTGACTGTGTTCTCTAGCGGTCACAAAGAGCAAGACTATAAACGAAATATAGTACATATCCCAGAAACAGACCTCGAGGATGAGACACTTGTACATGACTCTGGATCAAAGCGTCTGCGTTGAATGTAAATGCGAAACTGAAATAGATGTTATTGCTTGTATGTTTTTCCACAGGAAAGTGTTGACCTTGGGGAGATCATGTTCTCACTATGCTACCTGCCCACTGCAGGCAGACTCACACTTACTGTCATCAAGTGCAGGAACCTCAAGGCCATGGACATCACTGGATACTCAGGTGTGTTCGTGTGGCTGAAAATGTGTGCGTTTTGTGCGATTCACTCACAGTGGCAGTGGGTCAAAAATGAATGATCCCCCTTTAGAATATCCAATTTCAAGCGTGTCAGATTAAGTGAACAAACAGTGGAGAGTCGTCTCTACGGCTGCGTTCTGTTTATTTCAGGAGCTATTAATATTCATACACTTGCGATATTAAGAAACCGTCAGCAAATAGTTGCAGGCGGTCTGTTCATTTTAATTGACTGCTTTTCCATTCAATTTTCCCCTCCAATACTGATAGCACTTGTAATATGTGACATTTATTGTGCATTAAATGCCAGGGTTCAGGTGAATGTGGCATTTCTTTGCTCCCATGTTTATTGACATTTCACGATTTTGATGTTTGAGTTTTTTAGGGGTTTAGCGGGCCTGCCGTTATTTTAATATATGCATCAGAAACAGGTGGCTATCGAATTGTGCCTTCGAGCACATTACGCTGCAATGCAAGCACTCTTGTTGCTTGTTTAGAGGTTGAGGGAAGCTTACGTTTGACTAAAACGTGGCATGATGGATCACAGGAGGCGATCTGCTACCGTCAGGAAGCTTTCTCAGTCATGCTGTTTTAAGTTATCTACAGTATGGCCTATCAACCTCTGTGGTTACACAAGCCGTTGACTCATCTACGTTAATGCACGTTCCCGATTGGCAGGTCCTCCAGTGTTGCTTTTAAAAAACACACCGACCCACACACACACTGGGTGAAGAAATAAGCCACTTATGGCTCTATCTTCAAGGTAATCTTTGAAGATATTTTGACAGTTAAGGCAAACATTTGTAAAAGCTCTTTAACATGCCAGAAGCCTGATCTTCATGCTAATCATTGCGGTTTTCTAAAGAAAACATGGATGACGTGGAAGATATTTCATTATCAGAAGTTTCCGTTTGGATGAAGTCTCTGTCCTTCCTCTGTTCCTCTTACCATCAGATCCCTACGTCAAAGTGTCGCTCATATGTGACGGGAGACGTTTGAAAAAGAAGAAGACAAGCATAAAAAAGAACACTCTGAATCCCACCTACAACGAGGCCATCATCTTTGACATCCCGCCGGACAGTATGGACCATGTCAGCCTGCACATCTCTGTCATGGACTATGACTTGTACGTACTACAAACGTGATCATTGAAAGTCGATTATTATTACTATAAGTCTATGTGGAGAAGAGGGGATCTTTAATTAAAAAAAAAAAAAAAGATTTGAATTATGTCTCATTTTCTAATTAGAGTCAGTTGAATTGTAGTTCTTCAGAGAACGAGTGTACTACAGTACCTTTACAGTATGTGAAGCTACAACAGGAAAGGGGAAGAGTGGATGCAGTGCAGACAGCTGACAGAATGAGAACATGCATGTTAAAAGGTCAGACTGTGGTTTGTTTCACTGTTTAGTATAAAAGGAGCCGACACCATTTGGAAACCAAGCGTCTCGTGTTTTCTTCACCGGCTGCTCTATAGGATTAAAATCAGGTTGTGTTCATTTACACTTCGCACATTGTTACTGCAGCAAAGATCTCCTCTCTGAGATGGGATGACAATCCACATTCCGCATTACAAAATGCCCTTCTTGCAATTAAAAGAAAATCTATTTGACGTAGAAAATGTCTTGTCAGGTTAAGTCAGATGTATTCATACAGTATGTGTCTGTGTCCCACAGGGTAGGTCATAATGAGATCATTGGTGTGATGAGGCTTGGATGCCATGCCGAGGGACTTGGCAGGGACCATTGGAACGAAATGCTGGCTTATCCACGCAAGCCTATTGCACACTGGCACCCCCTCCTGGAGTCCAAGAAGTCTGAGAAGGAGGTAGGTTTGGGACTGGAGTCATTTTTGGAGTCAGTATTTTGTACGTGGTCATCATATGGGAGCTTCCATTTCCTGGTTAATTCGGTATCAAGTCATTGTTTCTAGCTTTAAAGTCTTATATTTCTAATGTGTGCTTTATTGCATCTCACTGTATGCAGTTTACCTTCTCTTATTTCCATAAAAGCCCTTCTGGGGATGGGTGTTGCAAACTAGCGTCCACTGTAAACACTATGATACTTGCCTCAGATGGCCGTCTGCAGGTTGACTATGTATATAAGCCAAATCTGTTTAACTAGGAAGTCACGTTGAGATTTAAAACCTCTTTTACGAGTGAGACCCAGGTCATGACAGGGTCAAACAGCAGCATGCAACACAGGAGAGGACAACATCAGATCTGTATTTTTATGACACGGGTGCAGTCAAAGCAGCAATATTTAGCTGAGTTTGTTAGTTAATCACTTCCTTTATTCCGAGTTTAAAATCTTCAAAGAAATAAGGCTCTCGAGTTTACACTTGGCCTGCAGATGTATACTGTACAACAAATAAACCATTAAAAAAAAAAAAAACTTTAATTCCCAATGCAATATCCATTTCAAACAAGTTCAATTAGACTGCCAATACCTTTTAATGCCGCTTTGCACATCTGCTCTTGTTTATTTATGGAATTGTTTGTGTTTTAATGTCATTTTATGCGAGTCTTTCATGGGTTAGGGTTTTTAGATTGTTTTGTGAGCCCCTAACCTAAGACAATTTCTATCATTGAGATATACAATGAAGTAAAAAAAAAAAATTAATAAATAAAATCTTGAATAATTTAGTCTGCATCAAACTGTGAGGAGAGTTTTTGGTGCACAGAAGGGGAGACGAGTAATTACTGCATTCTGGTTAAAGGGGCAGGTGCATGCTGGCGGTGAAGTAGCAGCAATGGCTGAGAAACAGCTCATGGAGGCAATTAAAGTAGCTTACCTTCCTCAGACTCGTAAATCAATCAAATATGAGCACACAGAGTGAGAGTGACTTACTGTGTCTGAAGATATTCTTATCTCCAACGTCTGTTGAACGCGTCGCCTGAAAATCAGCACGTTTTTAAGTTTTCTTCACTATCAAAGTAGTCCGGTGATAGTTGTCTGTGTATCTATGAGCCGATTGCAAACAGGAAGTGCTAATTCGGCATACTTTTAACGGTGCCTATTTTCCACAATGTTAACAAATATCTATGCCAAAAATACGTGGTTGTTGTTGTTTCCCGCAGCATAACTCACTGAATTCATGACAACTTTCCTGTTTACATCCCCTGAAGCATTATGGGAAAAACATTATTTCCCACCAAAGAATAGGAGAGACCAAACACATTAATATTCACCTATTGTGTTGCTACCCACATGTTGCTACTACTACTATTGTTTTATTTTATTTTTAATTTTCTTACATTACAAAGGCTGAAAATGTCACATCAACATTATTCTTATATTATATTGTATTGTTTTTGAAATTATTAATATAAATGTATTTTTGAAATACATGATCATGACAGTTTTTAGTTGTTTTTATTGTAATTTAAATATGTAAAGACCTAAGACAGAGATGCTGATAACATTGTGTCTGTGATTTTGATGATATTATAACGAGGTATCTTGTTAGATACGAGTGCTTTAAGTCTCTTTTTTTTATTATGTATTATCATTTCCTGTACCCTTCCCTACCATACTAAATGGGAAAATCAAATAAAACCCCCTCATTGTTCTTATGATCCCGGAACACTGACACCTTTATACAGACATTTGTCCTGTGCTCAGAGCGACCTCAGAGTGACAGTACTGTGTAAAAAAAAAAAAAAAGAAAAAAGATTGAACAAAAGCAGCATGTGTGTTATGAATCATTTCCTTGTGTCTGTGTGTCCTGCAGTGGAAGGCGAGGGCAGCCAGCTTTGACAGCCAAGGCTCCTGCCCCTCACCTAGGCCCCCTGCTAGTCCCTGAGCAGAGCCACCTGTGACCCAGCAGCCCAGAAGGGGGTTTCCTCCCTCCTGCTGATCCACTTCCTGTCTGTCTGATTGAGGACAAAACACAACCCCACTGTCTCCCCCCCGTCTCTCTTTCTCTCTTTCTTTCTCTCTCTCTCTCTCTCTCTCTCTCTATCTCTCTCTCTCTCTCTCTCTCTCTTTCTCTCTCTCTCTCTCTTCCTCAAGTCTAGTCCCAGAGCACTCCCAAGAACTGATCTAGGACCACTGTCAAGTCAGATAGTTGTGTGAAGTGCAGTCTTTTTGGGTTTTCGGGTTTGAAATGTGGGTGTTGTGATGACCCAGAGCTGCCCTCGTTGGCTGGACATCCGGCCTGCAGACATTTAATATCGAGCTGTCCGGGCTGAGGAGAACGAATCTTGGTTGGTGTCCTCACATGGAGACTTTCCAGACGCTGAAGATTCAGCTTTGTCCTGCAGAGACTCTTTGATAGAAAAAGTCAGACATCCGATATTTGCTCCATGAGTGCAGCAAAAGTTTCAAAGCAGAGGACACGTCTTAGGTAGAAAGAGACAATCTGGATCTGAAGCAATTTCAAAAACTTGGCTTTTCTCATTGAATTTTACAGTGCTGCATCGCATAAAAATGAAATGTAGGATTTTGGCACTATTAGATGTAAAACCGCTCCATTCATTGTTATGGTTTGTGAAGAGCAAAACTGAAATGAATTTCAAAGCTCCTGCTGAGTTCTTCCAGTTTCAATAATAACATAAGCAATTATCTGATTAGCTTGTTGAGGAGGGATTAGATTCGGCTGAAACTAAAATATTCTCTGTTCGTCAATTTGGAGATTTAGCGTGTTTTCACAAGCAGCTATGAGAAGAAGTGTTATGTTATTGAGAAGAAGGAATAACAGGATTATTGGTATCCCCTCGCACGAGAGGAAAATGGCTGCAACGTTATTACCGATTTCAATTCTAAAACAATTTTTTCAATTTTTTTAAATATTCCACACAAAAAGTAGAAGGTTTAAAGACCTGACAAAAGGCACACATAGCTTAATGAACACGATAACCACAAACCAAAAAAAGATAAAGATGTTAACAGAAACAAGATTTTTTTTGGCCAATGGATGTTTTCCGTAAACGGGGAACTTGCGAGCACACTTTACACACCCTTACCTCCTTCTCTGTTTGATGTTTGCTTTTGAGCGATACCACCATTTTCTTCCAAATGAAAACTCATACGAACGCTCATGGTTTCCTTTCGACAAACACTGCTCAAAAGCACTTCTCTGTCTCCTCCTATTTGTTTTTCCTCAACAGGTTTTGGTGGATGTGTATAGTTTCATGTACAGCCGTCTGCCGTTTACTGTATGTATGTTTTGTTATTTTAAGCAGAAAACAAGAAAAGATGTAATTAAAAAGGGGAAGATACATTTAAAAAAAAAAAAAGAAGAAAATACTGACATTTGAATATATGTAGCTTTGTTGGTGGTGATGATTGAGAACAACCTAAACTCTGAAAAAGATGAACGTCTTCATCCTTTGAATTTAGGATAAACATCAAGAAAGTTGCATGTTTCTGTCATTAATCATACTGTTGTACAGGGTGAACGTGTGTTTGAATTCGACATGCAGATGCTTGAGCCGCAACATGTGGTAAATGGATTCTTTCTTAAAGACATTTCATCTGATTAAGAAAAAAATACTGCATCCTTTTATGGGTCCCTTCATATAATTTGCTCTCTTTACAATAACTTAACTTTTCAGCCATGTAAAAGAGGCACAAAATTTCAGTTAAGGCCTGATTTACTATCTTATAACCGATTCTATAATTGTTCGGATGAAAAATACATCAATAGCTTTTAATTAAGTACATGACATATTGGAGATTCCATATATCTTTGTGATGAGAATAAAACATAATCATATTTGTCCTCCAGTTTACCCCCTAGTAGTAGTTTTGTTTCGCTGTAATTGGCAAGCACAGATACCATCAACACAATCGGGCCGGGAAATGTTACGCCACGGAGTCAGTGTGAAATCAGGCGGGAAAACTGCCAGGAAACATTCACAGATTATATTTGGTACGGCTTGTACAGATCGCGTCTTTTCGATAAGAGGAACGTTTACTGAACAGCATTATCTCATGAGGGGCACACAGCGACTTAAATCTGAATCTAACAATCTTCTTGGCCGTGACTTCCACCAGTCTAGACTTCTGGCGCCTCATTCAGCAACACAGGACAAGTGATACTACGGCTCAAAGTACTGTACAATGCACATGCTATATATCACAGAGTTTGTGAAATGTGGGGCCAGACATGAAGACGGGAGCAGATGCATACAGCAGACCCAGCCAAAATCTGTTTTAGCCATTTCCTTCATGGGTTAGTGTACCCAGAGCGAGCTGTTGGGTAGCTCAGTGTGTGTGTTCTGCGAGGCTGAGGCGACAGCGCGGGGGCAGCTGATGGGTGGACAGGTCAGCGCCTACAGAGCAGTGGCATTTCTCTAATTGGCACTCGTTATAGCGAGGATGAGTCGGTTCATTATTGTTTGTGCTTGACGTAATCCATCATAGCATCAACCCACCCCCCGCCCCACACACACACACACACACACACAAATGTGACAGTTTGCTCTCAGTTGTTTTGATGGTGAAATTCCTCTCTCATGGCATTATTATTCATAGATTTCTAATATCTTATTTTAGTGTTGAAACAAGTGGTTGAATAATAATGTCCTTTTCTTCTTCAAACATGTGCTTTAAGATGGTCATATATTTCTCTGACAATGTGCTGTGTTTTTCATAGTAGAAGAAACCTGTGGAATCAATTGCCTCCGTCTATGGACTGTTTCAAGACCTTCTAGCTTTGCCTAACATCGTAATGTTTCTTGATATGACCTTGTATCCCTTCCAACTGTTATGATAGCACTGAATTTCCAATTTTTTATTCAACATTTTGTATTTGTAGTCATAGAAATGTTTGAGAAAATGTTCTGGTGATTGACATCAACAGTTGTTAGTTAAGACAAAAGTCCATTATGAGCTCCTAGATCATAATCAAGACTCTCAATATGAGTGAACCAGTGTGTAATGAAGTAAACTGAAATAATAAGACAGCATTTCAACCACAAATTGTCTTTTTTGTTTTTGTTTCAATAAGTCTGAAAATCAACAGCTGAAAAAGAGTTTGTTGTTTTTTTTTTCTCCCATGGGATGTGACGTGTTATCAGTTCTGTGCTATGATTTTCTTTTCTTTGATTAAAATACTTATGCAAAACTGGGGTCTGTGCTGTGAGTTCTGTGTGAATAAAACACGGCATATAATGACAACACAGCCAGTGGCTTAACAAGCGGGAACGGGGACAAAGGAAATGAGATTTCGTCTGATTCAAATGGTCAAATTAATTGAGGGAAGGACACAAAACACCACACAGCAGTAAGACTTGACAACCTCTAATAAACTGAATGGCATTTTCGTGTTTGTTTCGGTATATAACACGCAAAAGAAAAGACTCAAATTAATAAATAATAGTTCAAAGGCTTTTTTCATTCGCTTGAAAATATGTGATGTTATGGTTGTATTGAAGCCACCATGAATGAAGAGTCCGCAGGCGACTGAAAGACTTTTGGCATTGCATGTATACATTTACTGCTCCTTTTCTTTATCATAGCCTTTGAAAACGTGACACCCCTCCCCTGCTGTCACACCAGAAGTTTCCTCTTCATGGTCAGTCTGTAAATGATTTGATAGCCATCGTCCCAGCCGTAGAGCTGTTTCTCCTCGGGGTTGTATTTCAGACTAGCGTGGGCTCCGTACCTCCTGGGAAAGTAAATCAGGGGAGCCTCCTCGCTGATCACCATGTCGTTGACGTCAAACAGGCACTGGATTCGGGACCGGCTGGCCAGACGGGTGTTGTAAACGACATAGACTGTCCCGCACACTACGAAAGCCGCCTCTGCATTCTCCCGTGGGCACCGGGTGTCCCAGATTTGTTCTATATCGAGCGTGGCGGGGTCCATCTTAGCAAGGTTGATGTTGGGTTCACTGTCGCTGGTGGCGTACAAGAGCCAGAGGCCTTCGTCGTCTGCTGCGAGGTCCGCGGCGATTTCTGGGTTGAGGTTGTAAACAGTAGCGTGGCTCTCCACAGGGAACATGGCGACGTCCGTCACCGAGCCACTCAGCAGGTCATATTTGACCACCTGCACGTCCGTGTCAGCCTCCTGCTGTATGTAGTACAAATAGCCGTTATAGACAGCGCTGCCAGGACCGCTCCACTCAGAGGGAAGCCAGATCTGTCGGCTGCCATCGATGCCAGGAGAGCGGGAAAAGTCTTGGACAGAGTTGAACTGGTAGACGCTGTCTCCGGATGTCCCGTTAAAGATGTAAACCTTGGACGACCTGGGGTCCCTGGTCCACATGCCCTTGGGACTGCCCACTCTCTTTAGGATCTTCACTGATCTGATGCCAGAGATGATTTCCACACAGTCTGCAGAGAGAGAGAGAAGACAAAGAGAGGGATCATGCTTTGTTGCTGTACTGTTGCTACGACCGTCCAGCGTTCCTCGTTATTCAATGTCCTCAGTGCTACTTAACATAAAACGATGCCATGGCATTGTTCTGACAGCCCATTATTCAGAGACCTCAATAGTCCGAAAAATGTCCCATTAAACCGAAAGCCCATCTGCCCGAAAGGCCCGAAAACAAATGCCCATTGCTACCAAGGCCCATTGCTTCAAAAATACAACTTCTCCCTGAAACTAACTGAAGCCCATATGGCTAATTATTATACAAAATGACAGCGTAGGCATGTCGCCCTAGTACCTACTCTGCCTCTGATTGAAAGTGAAAAAAAGATGCTTTGAAACTGTAAAAAAATAAGATCTGAATCTGAAAACAACAAAAATAACATTCAACCTGAAAAAAACTTTTCTAACACTTATTTTTAGTTTAAATATATTATAGTATTTTTAAAAGTTCAAGATCAAAATTCGAAAATTCAGTTTCAATTTTTTTTTCAAACGATCAAAACCTTTGACCGGGATTTAGCTCCATACAGCTCAGATTAAACGTCTATCTATAGCGAAAAAATTACACAACCCTAATTAGAAATATTTCACAGGTGTGACCCTAATGCGATTATAACATTTCAATTTAGATTTCTAACTCCCTGCTGGCACAATTAGTTCCATTAGTAATTTTCAGCAAAGTGCCATTTTCCCGGCTGAAATGTGTATTTGCACCATAACATTTAGAAAACAACAAACAGCCTTGCAGCAGTAAATATCTGGCTCTCCAAATTAAGGCAAATTCAACCCAGTCAGGGGGAAATTGGACACACAGACTCATAATGAGAGGAAGTACGAGTGCAGCGCACAGACGGCATGAAGAAAAGAAGAAGATTAATACAAAAACACACGAACAAAGGATGTCCCCCCTTGATGTGGCCTGGAGCGATATTAACATTATGCTCACAAATCTGAAATGGGTCCCTACAATGCGGTAAAGTTTGTTTTGGGTCACTTGACAGACATTTACAATGGCTCACTGTGTGCAGGGCGAACATGAGCTTGGAGAGTAACGCAGCTGACCTCAGGGCAGCTTCCTGTCCTTCCTCTCTGCAGGGACACGGCTCCACACTGCAGAGGAGAGTTTACACACAGGAGCTAATAGTGAAGCCTTTGCTCCGCATTATACTATTATCCCATTATTCACTTTGTATTTAA
This sequence comes from Bovichtus variegatus, assembly GCA_943593645.1. NCBI lineage: Eukaryota > Metazoa > Chordata > Actinopteri > Perciformes > Bovichtidae > Bovichtus > Bovichtus variegatus. The sequence goes on along the minus strand of CALSCE010000016.1, from coordinate 1,435,373 downwards.
AACATCTATAAATCCCTTGGCATGTAGAGCCGCACTGGCATTACAATTCTGAGCAGAGCGTTTATGATATTACTACATAATTCTTGACTTTATGTGTTATCGATTGTCTTATTAGGTCAGGGTGAACAATAAGGAAATCAATATTTCTTTCATTAGGTTGTGTATGAAGAGTGCGTAAATGGTACCAAAGGAATTTAACGAACCATCCTCAGGGATTGAGCTTTTGGATCCATTAAAAAAAATATAGATCTTTTGCTTAAGTGAAATCTGCAGATATAAAGTCTGATGTGTTTCATGGAATTAAAAATGTGTTTTTCACAACTTCACAAAAGGGTTTAAAAAAAAAAAAAAAAGGGTTATGAGTCCCTGTATTATACTGTGTAAATGACTCAGTGCAGCAGTTTTTTTTTTTTATCTCAGCATTGTTACTTGGAACACGCCCGGGGATGTGAAGATTATAGAGACAAACGCTGTGTTCAAGCAGCGCAAGAGCAGAGCTACTCCCCTAGTAGCTCTGCTGAAATAAATGAGTTGCATCAAGCCACATGTCTCCTGGAAAACATGACTCAAAGCACTCCGTTAAATGACTTGTAACAGCGCTATGTTTGTTTCCCAATTTTCCAGAGGCATGGCTTTTCCAAGACAGCATCTCTGCACACGGTGTGGTTTAGACCATGGTGTGATGTGCGATGCTAAAAGAACTAAACAACATACAACCTATATATACTGTATACCCTATAGGTTCTAACTGTGCCTTGGCACCGTCATGAATGAGAAAGGAAAGATCAAACGCTGCCATCCCGCAGAGGACGTTTGTCTGAAGTGTGTATGTACTTCCCTGCAGCTCACCAGAGACTCTGGACTGCAGCTCCTCCCAGTCATCTTCCTCCTCTTCCTCTCTTCTGCTCTCCTCCAGCCCCCAGGCTCCCTGCTCCACCACCTTGTCTGCCTTATTCGCACAGGCTCGAGGGGAAGTCCGGGTTTCCACGTAGTCCATCTCTCTCTCCACTCGGTCCACACGGACTGAAGCTCCTTCCAGGTCTTTGAAAATCCCGCTGTGATCATTCCTCAGCCCATCCATGGCCTCAGCAGTAAGCTTTTTGAAATCCAGCAGCTCTGTGTGGTAGCGATGGGATTGTTCATGCCATAGCTGCATGCGGTCCTAGCAGACATAGGCAGAGCAAAACAAGTGTTTTAATAAACAAAGGCTTCCCCCCATCTTCTTTTTTTTTAAGCTGCCAACTGACCAGCGACAAAACTAAAAGCTTACGGGCACGCTAGCAACTCTGTGAGGTTGTACAGTGGCGCTTTGATCCAAATGCTAATGTCAGCATGCTAGCAGAGTCAAAATACCAAAGTTAACATGGGGATGTTAAGCAGGTTTTGTGTGCCATGTTCACCATCCGAGTTTAGCGCGCTAACATGCTAACATTTGAAAATTAGCACTTAACACCAAGTACAGCTGAGGCTGATGAAATGTCAACGGTTCTGCACGATTTTAGCATCACGATTGCACTACATGAAGTGTATCGGCGCGCACAGTTCTGCCGAACAGAATATACTGTATCTCCGAAAGTTAAATGTCCCCGTTTCAATCAAAGCATTATCACATCACCAAAACGAATAAGGTTTCTCAGTGTAGTGACTGACACAGTCGGAGTGACAGGTAAATTATTCTGAGCGAGATGCAATAACTGACGGCTTTTCCACTGTCTCCTCCGCCACCGTTTCATTTTCTCCCTTTGCTTGCTGTGGGCCTGTGGTCAAATGGAAATGAAAATTCAATGAAAAAATTTCTTGATGAATTGGGGTGTTCATATAAATGCAGAAGTTGAACCAACATATTGGAATTGAGACTGGAGGAGGCCACAGGGGGGTGAAGAGAGCAGTAGTTAGCTGTAAATAGACTTCATTTCACGCAGATAACAGCTTTAAGTTTTTCATTTGCTTTGCAGCTACACAGAGGATGAAAAGAAAAATTCCCACTCTGAAAATAAACTCCAAAAGAATACATTATAATAATTATTTAAATGAGAAATAAACTGAAATTACTCACCGAGGCAACCAGAAATGTAATCCTCTTGCATTTCATTTCATAAGCCAAGAAAAATCTTCCCTTATACAAACTTTGCTGTCTCATAACCTTCCTTTAAAACCAAATACTGAACTTGCAGTAATTTTGATTCCTTCCCTGAGGCCCTTTGTTGTAAGACAGCTTCCTTCTACCTTTGCAGAAAACATCTTTCTATTAGGATGTTGGGATGTTTCACATCATGGCAGCAAAGGTTGAGCTTGCACTCATTACCGATGTGTCACTGTCTTAAAACGCTGAAGAAATTGTAATGGTGTCAGACAGAAACTGCATGTAGCGGGCATCAACTGATATTCCTGCAGAGTGCCCCTGCAAAGTTGATGAGCTGGGCAGAAATTGCATTAATTGGATTGCATTAGTTGTGACATTCAGTTCACATAAAAGTAGGCAAGAAGGAACTCAAAAATATCATGTTGAATTTTTATTTTTTTAATTATCTCTATATTCTTATACTTTATGCTGTGAACTTTTGCACGATCCTTTTCAAACGTTTTGCAGATTCTTCTCACTTTTAAAAACGCATATATTTGACATGTTTTTAATTGTGATTTTGTTCCATTTATGTTTTTTGACTTTTACAGTACTTCTTTTCTCTTACTATATACATTTATTGCTATGCACCAAAGATACCAAGGCAAATTCTGTATGTGAAAACCTACTTGACAATAAAAACATGATTCTGATTCAGGGCGATCTGTGCGGTCATTCAACTCATGGAAAACCACAGTATATTGATCAATAATTAGTCATTTAAAAGGGACATTGCTTCTTACCTCAATAGCCGACAACCTATTGTCCAGATAATCCATCAGCCCCTGGTAGTAATACTGGGCTCCAGTGAAAGTCCAGGCAGTGGAAACAAGGAGGACAAACACCGGCTTCATTGTGAGCCGATCAATGGGGACAGATGAGTTTCTTTGTCCAGATTTGAGATGCTTCTCCAAGTTTCCCTTCCCAGAACCCAAAGATTTACACAACCTATAAACTCTTTGTATACAGAGCAACTACTGTACACGTGCAAAGAGGAGAAAAGTAAGTAAGAGGCCGCTCTGAGAGTTTCTAATTCTTAGACCGCTCTCACTTTGCTGGAATGTTTTCACAAACTCTCAGGGAGGAGCCTTGTGCCTCTTACCCCTCTCTGTCCTCGAAAAGTGAATGTGCTCCACTCAACTCCGTGCATATTGGTGTTTGTTGCACATGTTGTACACACTGTCTCAGTTAGCAGGGATTACAGTGCAGACAGAACACAACTAAACAGCTCTGTCGTCTGTTTGCTCAGTTTGGTTTCATTTAATAACTGCAGGGTACAGTGATATTGTTCATGGGGGAAATGGAGTAACAGTCCAGATACTGTAATGAAATGAATTATGCTGCCTGTCACATAAACTGTATGAAAGAAATGGACGTGGTCACCGTGACGTCACCCATTGGTTTGTAGACTACCGTTTTAAAGCCTCGAGTTTGGCGTCTTGTTGCAATTAACTTTCATGAGCTGAAAACACACGGTGAAAAGGTTTATGTTTTAGGTCGATAAACACGGAGAGCATCGGGAACCGGACAACGGCGTGGTAGCAACTTGTCGATCCCAAGGTAGCCACGGCCTACGCTGCTTTATCGTCTATTTTACACTAAATTGGACCATCATTTACGAAATGACCAACATGAGACAAGACTTGAAATTAGCAATTCAGATCATAAAGTCATGAGGAAATTGTTTACTGAGGTAATAAACCAAGTGAGAAGTCTTTTGCAACCAGTGGAGTCGCCCCCGGCTGGTCATTTGAAAGAATGCAGGTTAAAGGCACTTCCTCATTGGCTTAATTTTTCAGACCTGGAGGTCAAGCAGGCAGGAACAATATAGGGATTTATTAAAAGGTATGATAGGGTATAAGGCTTACTGGAAAGTCCAAACAGCAGGACTGGGTCAGGGAAAGTTGTGGCCCGTAGATAGGTCCAGGTCCAGATAGAGGGTACAGGCTGAAGGGAAAATGGGCCGGTTATATACTGCAGGGCTAAAGAGGGACAGTGGAAACAGGAGAGCAGGTGGGCTGGGAGTTAGGAAAGATCTGAGGACATCTGCTGGACAGGTAGAGAACAAACGGGTCTGGGGTAGTGGGAATGTGCTGTAGCTGGAGGGAGGGACAGAGAGACAGAAATTAATTACGATATACTGTCTGCAAAAAAATTCAATATGGGGCACTAATTATTATTAATATACTGTACACTGTTGCTGCAGTGGGGAATACATTAGTTTACACCTGCAGAGAAGGCTGTATCTTTATCGAAATGTAGCTTTGAGTCTACACCGGTTTATTGTCCTGACATATCATTATATCATAAGGAGCATTTATTTTCCCTCAAAAACAACAAACTTAATTTTTTTTTTTGTATACAGTATGTGTGTATTATGTGCTTTTCTCTGAGCGAAAGTCTCTCGTCTTCCAGTCCTTCGCACTGTACGTTAGGAAGTTAAAAGACGAAAATAACTGAGTCAGAGCGCTTCCTTTGTTGCTGATATGGTCAATACAACACACAAAAGAAGATGAAAAGATCATCATCATCATCACGATAATAGAACATAACAAAGTGATAAAAAGCAGAATACTCTGGAGCAAAAAGTCCCAAAAAAATGCCTTTCTACAAAAAAAAAAAAAGAAGTTTTTTCAGGTGATTACATCAAGATGCGAAAGAAAACCGTTTAACTTTCACCAAACTGCAGTAATATAAAAGTTAAAGAAAAAAACATTTGCAGTGTCAAGTTCATTGTGGCTTCACTGGTACCCACGGTTGGTCTGCCTCATTGGTTAGAGCATAGCGCTCCCCTCGCACATCGACAGCTAGAATTACTCAGTAACACTTCATTATTGCCTGGAAGGAGATTGCTTTGTTTTGATGTGAGTGTATACTGTAGATTATCCTTACTGCAGGAGCAGCAGTGCATGAGGCTTTGATTACACAGGCAATCAGGCTGACTGACAACGCCTGACCTTTGACCCCAGGGGCGGGTTTAGAATCAGTTGAATAACTCCACATTGCACACAGACGTGGACGGATTATGAGACAAACAGGCCCCTGGACACAAAAATGTAAAAACCACCCCCTCTGTCCTTCTGAGGAACATTACACTCACAGACTGAAAGACACACAAAACGACTGCAGATGATGCAGCCGCGTTTATTGTTTATTTTTATTGTTTATTTTTAGTCCTTGTGCGTCTCTTTGTGGTCGCTGGTAGTGTCATGTTTCTTTTTCCGTCTCTTTGTGGTCATTTTGCTAAAGACAAATGATGCAGCTGTGTCCCTTTTGTTTTGTTGTAATTTTGCATCTCTTCAAGGTAATTTTCTGCCTTTTCGTATTTCGTATTTGTTCTTGTTATTCGTGTCCTTCTGGTTGTTTGTTTCTGTTTGAGGTCATTTTGCATTTCTTTCTCTTTGCTCTGTGTCTATTTGTGGTCGTGTTTTGCCTCTCTATATGCCAATTTTGCGTCTCTTTGTTGTCGTCCGCTTCTCTTTGTTTTCACTTTTTTTCATCTACTCGTGGTTCTTTTGTCTCTCTTTGTGTTCATTTTAAGTCTCTTTCTGGCGCGTTTTTGTGTCTCTTTTGTAGTCAAGTTTAATTGACTGTTGAACAATAAACGTTAACAGTCAAGTCATACAGAGTCTCTGGTCCCGGAGCCCCTGGCCCTTTACCTGGTAGGCCTGTTCTCCACCCCTCTGGCCCCACCACTGTCACCACAGATCCAACTATAAACCATGAACACTGTTTACAATTCAGGAAACAAACCACAAAATCAGAGACGCTCAGGATCAGGGCTTGCAGCTTGTTGCTGTATCATCATAGTTTGATTAAGGAGCGGTGCCAGGTACTCCAGCAGCCTAATGACTGTGGTCTCTAATCATGCGCTTCTTTGATTGTCTGCTGCCCACTATCATCTCTGCAAGACCTGAACTGAACCCCCCCCCCCTTGTCTATTTATGACCGCAGACGGCCGACCAGACTGCAAGTGTCGTCTTGGTAACAAAGTGCCGTACAGCTGCATTTAGAAATCGAAATAGGCGACCTGGAGTTTGATCTAATCTGGAACACATTGCCTGTCTGTCTGTCTGTCTGTCTGTCTGTCTGTCTGTCTGTCTGTCTGTCTGTGTGTGTGTCTGTGTGTGTTTGTGTGTTTTTATACCCCAGAGGTTGTTTTTTTTGTTCAATCATACTTCTAGATTGATGTGAGTAATTACAGTTGTATCCCTTTTTTTCTCCTCCATTTTTCTAAATCGATTTGAAGCATGCGTCTCAAACTGCCTGCCACTCACTGTGGATTTTTAATCTATTGTTAATTATGGGCCTAATTGCACCATTGAGTACTGTGATGTGATCAAAGGGCAAAGCGTCATTCAGGATTCATTATGTTCCTATAAACATCGGCATATTGCCGTCTCATAACCTTTTAGCTCTAGGCTGGTGCGTAATGAAAGGTGTTACTGTAGATCAGACATTTGTTTAAGGGCGGGACTCATTGATTCAATTTAATCAGGGGAAAGAAGACAGAAATTGTCCTGTGGCAAGCTTCACTAAC
>CALSCE010000016.1:1356124-1424318 GCA_943593645.1 Bovichtus variegatus | reverse complement strand
GATAGATAGATAGATAGATAGATAGATAGATAGATAGATAGATAGATGGGAGGGTCCAAAGAAAATATTAATAACAATGCATGTGGAGTTTTAGCACCACATCCACACCCGAACACATTTTCATACAGTCCCTAAGATAGCAAGAAAGGTGAGGAAAGAGGAAAAAGTGCGAGACGGGAAGAAAAGGAGGGTGAAGAAAGTGTCGGGGAGAGAGAGAGAGACAGAGAGAGAGAGAGGGAGAGAGAGAGAGAGAGAGAGAGAGAGATATGGCGTCTCAGACAGACTGTCTGGCTGCACCGGGATCTCCAGCACTCAGCGTCATATGATTCTGGGGTCAGAGGTTATCCCCACTGATGAATATCGGGCCGAGCCTCGTCTCCCTCACAAAAGAAAGGGAGTTGTTTTCACTCCCTGTGTCTGGAAAGTTTATTTCAGGAATCTATCCTGCCAGCACGAGACTGTAAACCTGTCTCAAGGCCGAAGAGTTACGTCCACAAATATTACTTCTTTCTTTTACGTTTTTTACTGGCCTGCCAAAACATCCAGTGATGCTCTTTCTCATTCAAATGCACGTTAATCGCACAGCAATGGGAGAAAGAGGGAACATACAGTGAGTGTGTATATTTACTAGTGAAACATACATCCCTGGGATTTTGACAGGATTTGGAAGATTATAGTTTGCAGTCTGTGAACTGTGTGAAAGTACACTGGTGTTTTGTGTTTAATCCTTTCATACTGAGCGCCTCATCCCACAAGCCATCTCATTATATCCCTGTGTCTTAAGGTGGTAATACACCAGCCAACAGTCTCGGCAACAGGCGAAAAAAGAAAAGAAAAGTGAACGACAAGTTAAAATACATATGTGATTATTCCCTTGTAAGAATTTACAGCAAATGTGTAAACTCTATAATGAATAATCACAGGGCATTTCAAATAACACTGTCAGCAGGATTTCTACTAAAAGCTTCTGGGAGATTATCGCTGCCCAGGAGTGACAAGTGTGATATATGAGATCACACGTGAACAAATGGATGGACGCCTGGGCATTTATGAGCCTACTGGATCAGTCTCCGCCAGGATATACACAGTCGTTTGACAGTCGTGATGGGAGTAATGAAAAACCACACCAGCTCTCCCTGCAGAGTGAGAAAGAGCTGCTCTGACACTGACTGAGGTGTTTCAGAGAGTTTGAAGCCTCTTCCTTCAAGCCTGCAAAGGCACAAACACCATCATTACCCCCAAGAGTGGATTTGCTAAAACTGAAGGCGAATGGATGTCAATGTGGAGGATGTGAGCGAGGCAGGGTGTGGCCAGTTTGCAGGTTACAGTTCATTAATGCGGCATTTGATTGGCGAGAGAAGCGAGACGGAGAGAAAAGGTTCTTAAAAGGATGACATGAAAAGCTTCCCAAAATCTCGTCTCTTGTTCTCATGCTGCTTCCCATCAATCACAGAAATGAGATCAGCGACAGCTATTACACATTATTGCTTCTTTCATTCGTTTTTGAGTTATGATTCCCTCTCTTTGCATTTGCTCCTCTTCAAGTTTACATTTAACACTTATTTAAGTAATTACTTACGTTGAATGAGTGTCAGGCTCGCTCAAGGGCTTTTATACACAGTAGTGGAATGTAAAAAAGTAATATGTACGTGTAAGTCTACTTATACTTTAGTATTTTTCTTCCACATTCTACATCTATTCCAATCCATTAAAAAATTTTTTTAAAAAAGACGTTTTTTGCGTAGAAAACGTACAAAGAACTTCTGAAGTGTGAAGTGAATACTAGCTTTTTTGGATATTTTGAGGTATAAATAATTGTGTCTTCCACTCACAGATGAGCACGATACTGATAGAAGGTTGTTTATGAATATAGTGAATAATAGTGGCCAATTGATCCTTAGGGGATACCTTTCTCTATGTCACCTAAATTGCCATTACTGCCATTAAATAGAAGACACTGATTTTTGTTATTAAATTTTAAATGAATAAAACCAGAGTAAAGAAATATAGCACCTGTCAATTTGATGTGATGGAAACACGTCATACGAGCTGTTGTTGTGGAGTAATTGGTCCAAACCCAAGTTTTTCCCCAAGTAGCCAATGACACCAATCATGCACCGGCTGCTTCTTCACTCTGGGGCCCCTCAGCCTTCCATACTCTGGACCCTTATCACTGCAAGGCCTTATCTTATCCACACCATCAACCTCAGACTCGCCACACCCTCAGACATGAGCTCCCGGTCCACGACATGACCAGGTTGTCTGTTTTTAGTCCCATGGGAACCCCCATGCCCTGCTATCACTTGTGGAAAAGATAATGAGGGATATTTGCCGTTATTAGTGTCAATAGTGCTATTTAAGGCCTAATCATCTGTCATATGGAGAGGCACATTACAGACTCGATGTCTGACATGTTGTTCCTAACAACTGAGCTTAGTGCTGCTGTTGCATAAGGAAGCCTGAGAACATAGCTACCACTGTAACTGGAGGCTTGAGGAATTGTACATTTAAACTGATGGAAATGAGCTAGTGGCAAAAATCTGGTACATGAGGCAACAAAGAGACTACATGTGGTTAAAGTAACAGGTGCATGCAGGTGTCCTGAAAACAACTCGTATGAGTTATTGTAGTTTGTCAACAGTTGCAGCAGCAACAGCAATGACTGTCAAGAAATCTGACCCCTTCTCAGACTCATAACACAGTCAAATCTGAACACACACATACATGATACACATATTTTTTAAGTAAGTGGTACTTACTCTTTCTGAGGATATCATTATCTCTGGTTTCCATCGCGACTACACGCCCTTATATCCAGTTAGAAATCATAGGAAAAAAGGCGCTTCCCAATGAGTCCAAAACTTGCTTGAAAATCACCAAGTTTGTAAGTTTTCTTCAGCATCAAAGTAATTCAGTGGTAGTTGACCGTATATCTATGGCTAAATTGCAAACTGGAACTGCTAATAGATAATTCAGCATACTTTTAATGGTGCCCATTTTCCAAAATGTAAAAAATATAGGTTAAAAGAAAATGGCAAACATTGGCAAACTGTCATTGTTCCTGTTTACATTCTCCAAAGCATTATGGGAACTGTAGTTCCAAAACTCAGAGAATGATTATACCCCAAATAGAAGTAAAGTGACATGAGGTGTCAGGAGGCGCAGGTGTCTCAATGTAGTTAGAATTTGTCTCAAAAACTGTTTCTCCATTTTTGTCACAGTGTCAAACTTTAAAAAGCCCGGGTTTTTACAGTTGCAAAAATCCAAGTGTGAAAATTAAAAGTTGCACAGAGCTAAGCTAAGTGTTTCCCCCTGTTTCCAGTTTTTGTGTTAAGTTAGGCTAACTGTTGCCCGGCTGTAGCCTCATATTAAACATGCAGGCATGAGTGTGGTATCAATCATCTCAGCTATCTGACTGTCTGCAAAGAAATCTGATAAACGTGTTTCCCAAAATGTCAAACTATTCCTTTCACACACACAGACACAAGCAGTGTAGTTAGGCATGAGAGAAGTCAGACAAAACAGGTTCCCAAATGAGCACAATAGGTCTTGGGTCTGCGTGTGCAATTGTCCCTAATTATGACAATGACTCAAGGGAGCTCCACATTCCAGGGCCTCTTATGGTTTTGCTGCTATGTATCTTGGAGCCTGTGGAGCCATTAACACGATACCAATCTCACCAATGGCTCCAGTTTGGGCCTCCTGTGGGCTCCTGAATGCAACCTGTCCAGCTCGAGGGGATCCAAACATCCACCCGAACCCTCCCTCCCCTCTACACTCACACACTTTTCTTCCTGTGGAGGTGGGCATCAGGACAAACAATCAATGCCAATGACAGATCCACGTCAGACAGAGCGTAATTATGGGAACAGCGTTCTGAGAGATACTGTGTCATTAAAACCCACCGTCTCCGCTCCAACTACACCAGACTCTTTCCTCCTGCCTGTCCATGCTGTGAGGTGTGTGTGTGCGTGAATGTCAAGCTGGACCAGCGTTTCTAATGTGTCCCTTGTCCTCATATAACTTTTGGTGTAATTGCACCAGAGGTTGCTGAGTGAACCTGTAAAGGTGCAGAGAGGTAGACATGACAGTGACATGAGACAAAAGCCTTTTTAGGAGCCATGCATGACTGAGGGAAGCCTCAATTGCACTTGACAGCCGCAATTTGTGAACTAAATTGCTGAAAATACTTACATAGCTGCTGTCTCATTTTGAAACCGCCCAGACACCATTAATGCAAGATATTTCAGACGAAGATGTGACACATTCAGTTTGTATGGGCTACAGAAAAGTAGTCATGGCACTCAAATTTCATGTATATCAGGATAATGTCCTGCAGGCACTGTATAAAGACATGATCTGACTTTGTGCTTCTCTTGTTCTTCTCGGCAACAATTAAGCTGCTGAGCCAAACACATCATGTAGACACCGAAACAAAACACAGGAACAAATAAATGGGAATTAAAACCTGTCTCTTTCGATTTAAAACCCAGAGAAGTACTCAGATCTTTCACTTGCGTAAAAGTAGCACTACCACGATGTAGAAATACTTTGTTACAAGTAAAAGCCCATGCATTCAAAATATTACTTCAGTAAAAGTATACTAAAGTATTAGCATTAAAATACACTTTTAATGTATAGAATTGATAAAGCGCCTTATTGGACAAAGCGCTTTGCCTCTCATTCACCTATTCACGCACATATTTATACAGCGATTGGCGGCGGAGCTGCCGCGCAAGGCACTGCCGTGTTCATGGGGAGCAACCTGGGGTTCGGTGTCTTGCTCAAGGACACTTGGACATGCTGACAGGAGGAGCCCCCCCACAACCTACCCACTCTATCTCCGGACCCACAGCTGCTCCCAAATGTAGTAGGTTATTAATACAGGGTCACATGTCTAAGAAGTCATCATGTCTGCCCGTTTTAAATGTTAAATCTTTAATAAATGTTTGTTACAGGTACCCATCAAGTTTGCAGTTGTAAATGTTGATCACATGGGGGCAGCAGAAACGACCTGTGAACGCCCACACTGATATATTTTCACCTTTTTAAATTGTTATGGCGAGCTTAATTGTAAACAGTTGCCTAGTTACACATCCAGCAGTTGCGGAGGAACATTGTCTTTAAATGGGAGTTGTGTTTATGGACATCTGATAACTCTCTTTTTGCTCCATTTTTGGTCTCTACCGACTCCTGAAGGAAATATCTGTCTCGCCTGTGTACACCCGCATGTGTCTGTCTGCCCTCTAGTACTATGCCGGTAGTGAACAGTGGGCTTATAACCCACTGTTCACTACCTGCTTTTTTTTTTGTGCAAAAAAACAGCCGTAAAACAATAATATGTGAGCGAAGAATTTGAACCAAAACAGTAAAGTTGCCATCCAGAAAACCGAAACAATGACCTAAACAACGCTACAAAGCTCAGCACAGCTAAAGTGATAGGTTTGTCACTACGAGCAACAACTTCCACATACTTATATGATCAATTACAAAAAATATTGATTATAGCTGCTTTACAGAGCTAGCTATAAAAGACAAAGCAAGTGCGATGCTGGAGGAGGATTTTCCATAACCTGGAAACCTAAAAGCAAATAAATGATTTATTAAAAATGAGTAGGGCAATTAACTGCAGTTGATAAACCCTTTATGAAATATTAGAAAGCTTTATTCGAGAGTGACTTAATATTAGTGAAAAACAGCAAGTAATAAGCTCCACTGCTTCACATTTATCTTTCATCTTCTTCTCCACTTGGGACGGTATCACAGCAACTGGTTTGTTTAGGGCCGCCTCGGTATCAGCAGGACTTGGACTGCTCGGCTCTGTTTGGAGTAACTTAGGCTGCTGTGAAAAAATCTAAGGCATGCTAAAAACATAATATACAGGAGCCTGGCATCCCTAAGAGAGAGTCTCACTGTCTGTTCCTCTCTGCAGGTAGCCATGTTTGGAAGTGCTGACAAACAGAGAAGAAAGACAGAATGCATGGGGTCTGGGAACGGTGGCTGGCTCCTCGCCAAAATGTCCTGTCCTCCTCATATTTGTGCTCCAACTATGGTCACCTCTCATAACAAGATTGTGTGTGTTTGGAGAAAACTGCAGCACTTTTAACAATAAAGAGAAGTGATTCTGGTCGACTTACCTGCTTTGTATGAATTTTGAGATGGTAAACAAAGTAAAAGTGCCACATGTGTGTCAAATGTGACACATTTAGCTCTAGTCTCCCTTTGTTTTAGGGACGCCTGTACACAGGGGGTTTGCTTTAAGCCTTCACCCAATGAGTCAGTCACTAAGGTAGAGGAATCTCATAATTAAGGCCTCATTAAAGCTACACAGCACAACTATGTTGGTTTACTGGGCAGACAGAACCCTCACAGATTCACAATGGGGCCATTCATAATACCTCACTTCTCTGAAGGAAAAGAGAAAAGCAAGTTGCTCTTAGCATTTCGGCAGATGTAATTGCAATCACTCAGCTTGTCTGATGCTGATAATGGGGCGATGGGAAATTCCTGTCAGAGTCGTGGCGCAGGGTGGTTTCGCAACCACTTTGGCAGACTCCGTGTTCCACTGCAGGGCAGCGAATGCGTTACGGCATGCTCACATAGCTGTCATTAAACACATTTTGGAAAAAAAAACAAAAAAACACAAGACAATCAAAACTCACAAGTGTGTGCCATTCTCTTGCTTCTTGAGCAATGAAAAGGCAAATATTATGTAAACGTGTTTTGTCTGTCATCCCTGGACTGTTAAACATGTTGAAAGACTGCAGCTTATGAAAAAAAACAAAAAAAAAAAAAGAAGGAAAGTGAATATGCTTTAGCAATCCCACTCACCTAATGTACACTATAAATTCTGGCTGAGCTATTTTCAACATCTTTATTTTCATTTGTCATTTTCCTAACATTTCCCTTGACTGCTAGTTTATGTGAAGCTAAGCTGTGGGGAAATTAGGACACATATTAACTGGTACCTAACTGGCAGCTCATTTAAAAATAAAAACAAGTAATGTTTGTTTTCCCAAATTTTGGCTTTTCAGCAAGCAGCCCATTCCTGTCTGAAATGTGTGCTGCAGTAGGTGGCTGAAATAGCACGTGGGTGCAACGTTCTTGTGGTTGGTTCTTGGGTACAGTATGTGACAGTTGGCATCTCAGCAATGCTTCCATGAGAAGCCTCTATTATAAGGTATTCATGCAATGACGCTAACAAGCTCATTTTACTGGCTGGACAAGCGTTTGTGCGACAAAGCCTTTCTTATTGATGCTTTGTGAGACCACCCAAGAAACAATATAGTGATATTAAACATGTTCTCATATTCTCCAAAGAGTAGCAATAAAGCCCCCTTTACTGTACTGCAAATATGTTGTGATGGACAACAGCGATTCAGTCTTAATTAAAATAGAAACTTGAGGAATATAAAATACATGGTAAACGGCCTGGACAAAAGATAATTGCCATTAGATTTGATTCCCTGGACACATGATCCTGTATGACAGGCAGAGGGTCTGATTTCGAATACCAAGATGTTTTAGTAATATTTTACAGGTAGTCACGAATTACCTTGGCAGTCTGCCAGTGTTTGCAAAGGAATTTGAGGTATTTGGGGTATTTACCAATTCAAATGATGCCCCAGAGATCTTTTTGTTGAACTCCAGAGGACGTTTTCATAAATAAATCCGAGATACTGAAAGACAATCAATGAAATCTAGACAAAGGGTTCATTCTCTCACCTGAGACAGTAATAATAAGGTGTACGAATAAGCATCGATATCATAATCATTATGGGCAGAGACCAAATGGCAACATTTTAAAAAGTTTAATTTCAAATTACAGCAGAGTATGGGTAATAAAAAAATAGCAAAAAGATATAATTTTATTCTTGCAATAATCTGTGGTTTTGGGAGTCCACAAGAGTGTCAATCAACAAGTGATTCATACATTTCCTCAAACATAAATACCATATCAAATTTCAATGCTTTCAATGTTACTTGTGTATTAGTTATTATAAATTACAAACATCTATAAGTCAAGAAATGAATAAAATACAGTAAAAAATAAACAGATGATAAATGATAACACAAAATGGACTGCAGATATAATCTTACGGTTAAAGAAATGTTCTCTTACAGCTCTCTTAGTCAAAAGGCGTAACTCGATTTGTGTGACCCATTCAAACAAAACCAAAGGCGTATTCGCAATATTGTGGAAAAACAGCTTTTGCATGCATCGCCTTCATTATAGGCCATGTGGTGTGTTGTCACAGCTCTTTCAGGATGTCCGCGGTGCGCAGAGTGGACCAGGAATGCGCAAAGTTCAAATTTGGTCAACTTTGACCTGAGCTGCACTGACCTTTGTGGGAACAGCCAATCGCTATCGACCACTACTTGGACTGAACGACGGAATTACTTGTATCTTTTTCAAAAGTGTACAAGAACAAAGAAAAGTTGGCATATCAAGACCCGACAAAAGACCCTTGTTTTTCCATTGTAGTGTAAATACGCCATAGTTCTCCACAGCCATGCTAGCGGCTCTGTAAGGCTAAACTTAGTCACAACGGTTCTTAACGTTTATCAGGTATAATGTTTACCATCTTAGTTTAGTGTATTAGCATGCTAACATTGGTTACAATTCTTCCTGAGGGGGACATGAATGTCTGTGCCAAATTTCATGGCATTTTCATTGTTGTGATATTTCACTCAGACCACCAAAGTCAGTATGATTCATCCTCTTGGGACCATAAATGTCTGTGCAAAACGTCATGGCAACCAATCAAATAGATGTTGAGATATTTTGGTCTGAACCAAAACCTTTGCCACGGCGCCAGCATAGTTAAAAATGCAATAATAGACATGTTACAAATGTATTACATATGTGGGACAAGATGTTGTGAGGCCGTATTCTGTCTATTGAGCATGTTTCCATTGTCCAGTGTACTCACAGGCTATGTACCATATAACGTATATAAATGTGAGATTTAATCCATGATAAAAAAAAAAAAGAACTATAGTTCATGAATGTGTACATAGATCATGTAGACAAAACACATTAACATGTCAGTATACAGTACATTAAACACAAATGTACTTTCTCGTGTTCCCTAGCTTTTCCAACATCCATCCATTGAACATTAAAAACATTGATAGCTGGTTTACCGCAAAGGTCTTCAACAACCACGAAAAATATACTGTAACAGACTTATTCACGGCTTTATTTTCTGGTTGTTTTCATTGGTGAAGTAACAGGAATCCAAGTTCCTCAGGGAAGTGGCAGTGGTGCACTGTGAAAAACAAACTCAGTCCTCGAGTTCTTCACACTGTCCTTTCACCATCTGACAAGCAGTCAAGTCCATGTCAGCCTCACTTCCTTCCTTCAAACCTCCCCTGTGGTTTGGTACTGTGTGATGGTGCTCATAAGCAGTCCATTGAGAAAAAAAAAAAAAAAAAAAACACAAAAAGAAAACGGCAGCAGTGGATGTCTTGGATGAGGCCCTGTTCGTGTTACGGGGCTATACACCAAGCAGCATGCCCATAAAATCTGAACCGTTCTGTATTGTGATGGAAGCGCCTGCCGCGTTGTCCACAAATATGGAAGTGTACTGCCCGGCCTGCAGAGGAAAATATATACAACATTGATGCAGAAAATATTGCACAAACGCAGATACTTATTGTTTGTATGTTGCTTCATGTGCTGCTCACCTGTAGCTCCAGCAGCCCCTGCACGCTGACAGTAAATATCTTGCTGTTACTTTCTAATCCAACAATCATCTCCAGTGAGCTGCAATCACATTTTAAAAAACAAGAACATTTTTGGAGTAAATATTGTGTTTACAACAATTCATGTCAAATTTGCAATCTTCAAGACTTTGTTTGAATGAACACAATGCTAAATATTTTATTTTAAATGAATATTTTCCACATTTTGAGAAATAGCAAAGACAGGAAACAGGGAGAAACAGGTAGCCTGGACCTAAACATCACTAATTAACACGTTATATCTCGTTTGCTTAATTCGTAACACTTTTAATGAATATAACCCTGTGGGATTGCCTTTGGTCAGAGCCACGCTAGCTCCTCCCTGCTGTTTCCAGTCTTAATGCTAAGCTAAGCTAACCAGGTGCAGTTGGCAGCTAGCTTCATACTGACAGTGGTAACTCTCAGCAAGAGAAAGAATAAGCCTCCCAAAATACTACTTTTCTTTAACAACTCAGTGCCCTCAGAGTCTGTATAGATGGTTGTAACATTGCTGCATGCTTAAACCACACAGTGAGAGCACTGGCTCCTGTTAAGTGGAAAATGCTACATTTTTATGGCAAATCAATCACGTTTGTCTTCACTCCAACTGCCATCACAATGAACCTCATTTCACATTCTCTGCATTTTCATGTGTGGGAGGGCGAGACTGGCTGGGGCTTTGGCTCGAAAACTGCAAAAGCCAAGGACTCTTTTGGGTTAGGTAACCCATCATAATAACATTATTTATACGTTCCCCTCATTGTACCAAGCTAGAGGGGGAGGCTGTGGAGCTCTACACAGTCCAGGGGAGACTTTAGGGAGCAATTCCTTTTTTCGCAGTTTTCACTGACTTTATGTAAATAGAAATGTTGAGATATTGGAAAGAACTCAAAACCTTCCCCAACTGGATGTGTAATTTTTTTGCCAAGTAGAAATGCTGTATTAGATACTTCATTATCTGTCTCTCACATCCCAAACAAGGGCATTTCACTGCCGTGCTGCTGAATACAACAGGCTGCCTGAAGTGTCAAAGGTGAGTCTATAAAGATTAGTTAGGCGACAGGGACGAGGGCTCTAAGTGAGAGGACATTTCCTTTAAAGACCTGCTCTGCTTTTATACAGGAAATGCCAAACTGGTTCCACACAAACTGTTACAGACAATACCTTTAACAGCTCATAAATTCTACAGAGTTAAGGCAGCATTAAACAGCAATAAAAAAAAAAAGCACTGTTACGCGGGGAAGGTAAACAATTTCTCAAAATAAGAGCATCAATCATAGATAGCGTGATTATTGTAGTTGTAGTTAATAGCTTCCCAAGATCAGTTTGATTAACTTTTATTGGTGATAGGTGGTATGACTGAGCAACATGTGTTGTAGCCATAACAAATGAAAAGCACATGGATCTATTGAGGTGAGAATGAGCGCTAGGTCCAGTATATTTGATTGATTCAGGAATTCTTCAGCATATTTCACAATGAGGGTGTTTGCATGTGCACTAGTATTGTGGTCGTGATTAGGTTTTAGGGTTTCCCAGTTATTCGTTGGGCATGTTTCAGAAGCCTGGTCAATCAGTGGTAATATGTATCACGACGGTGGTTATCAACTTTCTTTGCTGCACCAGGTTTTTTTCATCAGGCTGTGTGCATGTTTCCATAAAAGGGGGCGTTTGGCGCGTCATTTGAGTGTTCTACCGCCCAAAATGGACCGATTACGCGCTGCCTACTTCAGTCAAGAGAAACCGGTCGTTAGAACGGAGAGCTGTAGCATAATTTAACATGGCGATCTAGTCTAGTCAGGTAAAAAGAGAGCCATCTCCATATCATATAAAACTGTGGCTTTAGGCTCAACATACTTCGCTAACCCTTTAATCTCACTTCGTAGTGCACATCTTGGATTCCTCCAATAGAAGGCAGGATAATGTGGCACGTAAAGACCTGAGCCGGGTTTCTGAACATGCTCTGTTAGTACAAAACTTAGAGGCGGAGATGTTGAAGAGTTAAGACCAAAATGCACACAGATGATCGAAACCTGATACCGTTTGATTCATGTATACATGGCTATGAAAAACAGGTTTATCATGTTCCATGTAAACATCAAATCGGAAAAAGATTAAAAACTGGATAAGACTCCAAACTTGGATAGTAGTGCGCATGCAAACGCACTCAATGGTAGAGAATACCTACGTGTATCTGTGGCAGAGAGATTCAATGCAGATCAGCACCCGAACATTATCCCTGGCCTTGAGCTGACTCTTGCTCCTCTTCACCTCGTTGTGGTCTGTAAGGAGGCAAAGATGTTTACAATCACGTGAAGATACTGGCCATGCATTGCTCACAAACATATATATATAACTCTTTAAGTGGCTACTCACTAAAACCCTCCACCTTAACACTGACAGTGTTAAAACTGTGTTTAATCAATAACGCGCTAAATGTAGCCGAGTCAGGACTGTTACATGACTGTTTTAGACTCTTCATTCCTTGGTTTATGTACTGTAATACCCCATATAAGACAGTGACTGTCATTTACCAATATGGACATTAGCAGAGAACTGGTAGATCCCAGTGATGGGAGCGGTGAATCTCCCGGTGGACTGGTCCATTCCCGACCCTCTGAGGAAGGCTCCTTTAGCTGGTGGCTGAAAGCACAGAAACATTTTATTAATATGTTTACATTTCAGAGCAATAGTGCATTGGTCCCCCCTTCTGGGAGTTCAAAAGAAATAGGCTTGGTTACAGAACAGTAGGCAAGTTTTCATTGCCTTGGACAAGATCCCTTCAGCAAAACACTCCTAAAAGGCCCGGCAACATTTTAAATGAAAAAATAAATGAATTAATCTCAATCATAATCTGGAATCATTGCAATGAGTGGATTCGTGTTTTGTATCGAATTGCACTTTGATGAATTTTGACCCTTGAATTTGTTCTTTTGACCAATACAAAGCAGTTGAGGGAATGATGAGTTGGACAGTCCTACATGGAGAAGGCTATCCTAGCTTTTTAACTGTGTCACATCATCCACTTTCAATTTCAGCCTCCTCCTGTCAGAGTTTAAAGTTCTCCCCAAAAGAGGAATCGTTTACCAAGTGAGTTATTACCATTTCCTCATTTCCACTGCATGGTTCGACTCGATTCAACTCACTTTTTGGCACCAGGTCCCTTCCTCCAGTTTGTTTTCCAATATGGATAGTACCTTCTCAGTGTAGGCGATTCTAAACTGATCACCATAGCGCCACCGCATAAAAACTGCCGTGACATGCATCTTCAACGCGACTATTGCCTTTGGTAACCAATGAATGGTGTATGGCCCAGTTTTGTGGGCTGCCATTTTCACATTTGGGTCAAGAAAAGCCATTGCTATTTACGCTAGCTTGGCTATTTAAAAATGGCGGGTTTGCGCAGAATCTAGGGTAAATGACAATTCTCTCTGACGAAACAGTGGTTTACTGTGTTTGAACCCCCTCTTCTAGTATCGGCTCAGCTCGCTTGGAACCTTTACTGAAGTGGTACCAACAAAGTACCAGGCACTATCCACAACTTTTAATGGAAAACCAAAAAAGAAAGAGTTGAGTTGAGTGGCATACCATGCAGTGGAAATGTGGCATATGTCACCAAGCTTATAGAACCACATATTTCCTGAAGACGTGTATCCTCTGCCTCCTTGTGTCCTCCTTCATTGTCTTCCTTTCTCTCTACTTCTGACTCTATAAAAACATGTGCAATATCCTTTCCAAAGCCATAGCTAACACTCCTATACCAACATAGTGCTGTGTTAGCATGTTAAATAGTTCGGCAAAGCTTAATCCTCCCTCCTCAAGCCTTGTCAGCCCATCCCAACAGGGCATAGTTCTTCCACTACAGCATGCTGTTTCAAACAGTGTTTATTTCTGTCCTCTCCACACTTTATTCCAAGTCAGAGACAGAGTGCCTTTTGTATGCCGCCCAGAGAGTGATGTGTATAATTGAAAAAGTAGATATTTTTATCCAAAGAGCCAGTCAGAGTCTCAGAGTGGCAGTGCATGCTTTGCCAGTGCCAGTTACCAGCGAGGGGATGATCCTCTCATAAGTCCCCCACATGCAAACTTAGCGATGATTACCAAACACTCGCTCTTTCAAACACAGTTATGACAGAGAAGCAAATGGATCAGAAACAAAAGTGTGTAACCATGCAGAGGAGGATTAGCCAAAACCTTTCTTTTTCAGTCATGTACAGGGAGCGAGGCTGAACCAGTTCATAAACATTTACTTGGTTTCAAACAAACATACTGTCTGAAAGTTCTGGAGCTCCACCAGAGTCTTCTTGTCGACCACCACAGGTCCCTTGAGCTTGCAGTGGAAAGCTTCCTCTATTCGCCGGTAGGAGCTCATCCCCTCCAAGGTGAGGATAGCCGTAGGTAGATGGCTGGGGCTGGTTTGTCTGTCCAATGCTGCTGCTCGCCTCTCTGTAGCCTCTGACAGAAACACATCCAGGTTGTTACAGTGCAGGAGTTAACATAGACTGGTTTTGAAACTATTCTTTCATGACTTTGTGGTGAAATATAATATTGTGGACATAAAATTGTATCCAAATGTTTGACTGAAGATTATAAGTAAATGAGTGAGGAGCTGAAATGCTTCTGGCCTGGAAAATGAACATGTTTCTACCTTTAATCATGTCTTTGAACTCCTGGAGAAGAACCTCCTGGGTCACTTCAGCTCCAGGAGAGCCAGGAGGTCCCTGAGGGCCAGGAGGACCCGGAGGACCAGGTGGGCCCGGCTGGTGGAGGAAAGACGTACAAAACATTGTCATGCATCAAACTTGATCTAAAAATATCATTATACAGGTTTGTCTTATTTACCAATTATTGTAAGTACCAGTCATCATCAATCAAGTACAATGGTTTGAAAAACTTCAAGACACACAGTCCATCGTTAGGGTTTACCAGGGGTCGTTTTCGTTTGCGACACTTTCCAGGGAAGTTGCCACCTGGTCTTTTGACAAAGTCCATCCATGATCCCAGTGGATCCACTCGCTGGTTGTCAGAAATCTGCAGCAGAAAAAAAAAAAAAACACAATTAATTATGGATTAATAGGCCAATATGTGTAATAACCGATTCGAAATAGAGGATGTCAAGAACAATTACAGCATAATCAATAATGATGTGGTAAAGAGCTGGCACTTTTTTTCCATAGCGAAGTGATAGTTTACAAATATACATAAAATACATAATAAAAAACACAAGACAGGATACATTTTTTTTTAGAGGCCTATACACATGTCTCACTATAGGAAAGCACCATTTTATTAAACCGGATACAGACTTTTCTTTGTAGCCATCCCACTGTGTTCTCATTCAATAATTACCGCCTTTAAAGTAAGGATCCATTATACATTTTATTTATAAATAATTTTGCCCAACTGAGGCATAATGCAAAGAACTATACCTACAAAACTAAATCCAATGAGTCAATATTTCTTCCTTTAAAACCATCATTGGAAAATCTTGCCTCTAAGATACAATTAAATGGTGCCAGACACCAAGGGAAGGTCACACAGGGAAACCTCTTTCTTTCTGTCTCTCCTACCCAGTCGACCGCAATTCCTCAAAAGAGGCTTTTTCAATTTGCCATCTAAGTTTAGCCACCATTCTTCTCTGAAAGCTTCACTTTATGCTTATTTTTTCATTCCAGATAATTCACTCAGGTGCCACGTCAGTTCTTATTTGCCCAATGGGCTTGGATGAATGTAAACAAACCTTGATTTTTTTTTTTTTTTTCAGCACATGAAAATTTCCATGAGCACTCTGGTGAAAAATGAGTCTGCCCCCGTGTATGTGTGATGTAGATTCTGTGGATTGCAGACCTCAATTACTGTAGTGTATAACAACATGTCAAAATAGTCAACACTTTCTCCGTCACCAAAAGACATACAAGTATTTTCTTTTATTAATACTGCTTGTTTGAGTAATGTAACGACGGGAACATTTTATAAACGAGATAACAAATGTATATACAGCATGTATACCAGGGCGAGTTTTGATTTAAGATTGTTAGTCTGTTTCCTAATGCGCAATCTTCTTATCTGAAATAACTCCTTATAATAAATTACTGTACAGGAGACTGGGATCTGTTATGGAGATAAGACACACAGTCCGAGAAGACCTCTGGAAGCCGCATTGTTATGCACAGTGCTACAACTGGCATGTTTTCAGTTTTGGTAAATTGTGAAGCTGAAAGAATTCCAGCTTGAATCTTACTCTTCCCCAAATGTCAAGTGCCTTCAGTTGAGATAGAAGAGGAGATAAAAACGGGCCATGGAGGTGAGCTGCCTGAAATGGAATTTGTTTAGGGTTGGCAGCGGGACACGGATCACTTATCTACAAAATCAACATGACCCTTTCTTCACTGTTAAAGATTTGCCTCTAGTTCCACCACAACAAAGTGACTCCTTGTTTGTCTTTTCAAAGTACTGGAATAAAAACTGTTTTTTTAATATTTGCGTTTTGCAGCAGCATCTCCCCCCCCCCCCCCCACCCCCACCTCGCTCTGTGACTTTCTCTTCTCTTTGACAGCAGACAAAATAAACAACTTAACAGGAGGCGCTGCCCAGGCTGCATGTTGGAACGGCCTGTATTTTTGTTGTGATTTTGAGGTTTGGAAACGGATAAAGGCAAGACTGATTTGGTCAAGAAAAGAATACTTTTACACTACTCAATACTGTTTCCATAAGAGTGGGAGCCTGTGGGATAAACTGATTTTTCCTTTGATGTGTCAATTTTTCATATTCATTAACATACCAGCTCTTTAAGCTTCATAAGAATAGCTCAGCATTTTGGAAAATACTTAAAAACAATGGTATATATCAGCACCTTTTAAGTTTAAGTTGATATGGCCAACTTGTTAACAAACAGTTGCTTATTTATAACATCCAGCAGTTACAGAGCAACATTATCATTCTTGTTTTCATCATCGCCCGTGTTTCTGGCCACCTGATGAATGTTAGTCCAATTTTCACTCTCCTTCAGTTCTGTTTTTGACACCTAAGGCCATTGTAAGCCGTATTGTAGAGTTGCCTCTCAGCGAAATGCTCAGAAAATTTAAGTTACTCTTTTATTTTGAAAGGTAAAAACAAAAGGCGTGAAGCTGTAATAGGCTGCCGTTGACAATGTGGAAAATAATAAAGGGTTGTTGCACATTGGTTCATGCTACGGAGCCTCCATGTTTTTATTTTATTACCCTTCATGAGTATAGGCGCAACTCGGCTACACTGTGTTTTGGCTGGGCATCAATAACGTATGCGCAATGCATCCTGGTACATGGAGGGACTGCCGTCACAGCTCCGGGAGCAGGAGAACTCAGCTTTCTCGCTCAATATACCTGTAGCATTTTCCATCAACGCTGGCAGGACATCAATGTAAAATGTGCCGAATTTTGTGATGAAAATGCTAAGCTAAGATAAACGGATACTGTCTGTAGCTTCATACTTACCATACAAACATTACTTTTCCCCAAAATGTCAAACTATTCCTTTAACATACCAGTCCTGTAAGCGTGAACAAATATTAACATGTTGACAAGTGACGACTGGGGGTTGCAGTGGAGCTGGGGTTGTACCACTGTAGTATTCCCTGCCTGTGGCAGTTTGAGTATATTTCCACTGGGATTGATTGTAAAACTGTGAATCATCACCTCAGACAGCTCAGTACGATATAAAAGACACCCACCCAATTATGAGAGCCAGTGGGCGCTGATTCTAAAAGTCGAAGCTCCACATTTGTACTTGTTTATATCAGTGTCATAGATCATCGTCTTGCTTTTCCAGAGTATTGAAACATGCGCAAGTTGGCCCACACATGTGACTGATAATTACACATCTTAGCCATACCCTACATAATAATAAAAAAAGACAGCATATCATTTCCAGGAAATCAGGCATACTCTGAGCTTGTTATCCTCTTTAACACACGCCATTGTAATTAAACCATTAAAACCTTGCCCTGAAGGATTTTCTGTGCTCAAAGAAGACAAGCTATGACCAAGGTAATTATTACCTTCATCTCCGAGCTAAAAAATAACAGCAAATCACTGTATAAATAATCTAATCATCAGCTTTAGGAATGCTCAACTCTTTCCAATAGACAGATTGTGCTTTTTTTTTCAGCATGTGCACGGTCAAAGCGTAACATACACCATATATAGTGACAGCTGGGATGGCTCGCACAACTTGCCAAAGAAAAATCTGATTCATTGTATGCAGGTGAGTGTCTGTCTGGACTGAGAACATCAAAGACTGCACACATGCAGACATGAAAACCATATTGCATGATGACACAGAAATATCTGTCAGGAGCATTCAATCTCTCGCTCGCTTCTATTGACTGTGGCGTAAAGTAAACTACGGATTCCCTCGCAGAGCTCTGTAGCAGCACGTACAACTGGTGAACAAAGTGGGGAGGGAGCAGATCCAGGTATCAGTCTGAGAGCTGATGAAGAACACCAGGGCTCTGGCTTTGATCACTGCTGATGTACGAGTGTCTCAAAGTGGCCTCGTCTGTCAGCAGGTGTGAGCGCACACGCCTTCCCAGCACGGACCGAGAGAATGTGTCAGGTATTCTGTCTAAAGGTGAGAAACTTTAAGTCTTCTAGACAGTGTTTATCTGCGTTGACGGGGCTCTAAATCATGGCACATTACTGAGGCTTCAGATCTTAAGAATGGGACGCATTGTGTCCTGAGTTTGGAAGAAGTATTCACATCACAACAATGTAAAGATACGCCATCACAAGGAAAAAAGCCCAGCATTCAATGTTTTTCAATGTTGTGTTAAAGTACAGAGGTATTATCAGCAGTGTGTACATGTGTCTGTATGAACAGAAAGCATAAATAATACAAAGCTTGCCTGAAATGTATCCAAACACCAACAGATCACGCCCTGTGCTTATTTCTTCCCTCTTACTCGCTTTTTTTTTTTTTTTAACCTTCTCTTCTTCTTTATTTTTAAGTTATTTTTTTCACATGCTCTCCCCCTATTACTTATCTGTGTCCTTTTTATGATTTGTAAGCCAATAACATCTGCTGTTGCCTTAGTATTTGTTAGTAAGTCCTAAATGTATACATGTGAATGCACAAATTGGTGAATAAAGGGGGGGAAAAAGAAGTATTATCAGCGAGATGTACTTAAAGTATATAAGTAAAAGAACTTACATATTATATGGCATTATTAGATTGTTCACACTGATGAGTCATTGTGTAAGCAGCATTTTGCTGTTTAAATATTCAAAAGGTTATTAGTTCAACAATTTAGCACATCCACTTAATCGCATTCTGGCAGAGAAATATACAAGAAAAGTTGATACCAACAGTCGGTTAGCTTAGCTTAGCACAAAGACTGGAAACAGGGGGAAACGGCTAGCCTGGTTCTGTCCCAACAGTTAAAGAAAACCTCTGACCAGTTGCCAGTCAACCCGCCGAGACTCCAGGAAGTTACTGCACCCAGCCAAGAAATAGTCCATCACATAACCCCTCGTAAAAATTACGTGTTAATTAGTGAGCTCTTGGTGTTGGCAGGCTGATTTTGTTACCGTTGGATGAAGCCAGGCTAGCTGTTTCCCCCCGTTTCCAGTGTTTATGCTAAGCTAACCGCGAGCTGTAGCCTTATATTGAAAAGATAAATATTAGAGAGGTATATTTATTCTCATAGAACTCTCTGCCACAAAGGGAATAGGTGCAGTTCCCAAAATGTCAAACTATTCCTTTAACTTTATTGTATACTGTTACTGTTAGCTAGTTTAGTGCAGTGGCTCCCAACCTGGGGGTCAGGCCCCTCCAAGGGTCACAAGATAAATCTGAGGGGTCATGAGATGATTAATGAGGTAGGTAAAAAGGAAAAAAAAACTAGTTCTAGCCACACAAATTTGTAGGGCCTATACCTGTTTTGGACATCTTTATAATCTTTAGTTTGTTGTGAAATATTGTATAATTATACCTCTTTGGGCCTTGAACAGGGAAAGTCTCTGCTAACAACTCATAGACAACTTAACCATGACAAGGAGCCCCAACTAGACATTTCCTTTTTTTTTTTTAAGAAAAAGGTTGGAAACCACTGGTTTGATCTTTCACAATGCATTGCATTTTAAAAGCGTATTTTTATGTATTTTATGTCAAACAAAAAGTAACAAACAAACTAACACTTTAAGAGTAACTATAACTGTAAAACAAACGCAGTTGAGTAAGAAGAACTACATTTGCCTCTCAAATGTAGAGCACTTGAAGTAGCAGCATAAAATATAAATACTCAAGTAAAAATACCTCAAAATTGTACTTAAGTACAATATTTATTTGAGATAATATACGGAGTTGCTCTCCACCGCTTTATTGTGTACCCATGGCACACAATAAAAGTGAAGTTTGTTTTATAAGCCGACTAGAGGCCTTTTTGGATCAATTAGTGAATCAGTTGTAATCACTGTTGATCATTCACAGAGGCATTAAAAGAATAATTCAGTTGTGCCTGGATGATACTTTTTATATGCACTGCTTTTAGTGCATTTGTCATGTAGTTTGGAGAAAATTAGGTTGAATTTATTTGAAGCAATAAAACGGAAAGTATTTCCCTGGGGCAGCATGCCACCAAAAACACAAACACAACTGTTAAAACATGTCTCTGGAGCTGCAACCAGATACTGGAACTCTACTCCATCGCAGGCAGCTCCTGAATTCTTCCATGTGTACATTTGAACTTATCTTATTTTCTTTTGTGTTATCACTTTTCTAACTTGTTCGCACACACCAGACGACATGAAACTTTTTGCTGCTGATAAAAAAAATTTTAAAAAAAGAAGAAAGTTGCACAGGCAGGTTTAAAAGGTTGGACAGGATGATGGAGGGCCTTCTTTAATCCCTTGTTTTTACATCTCCGTACTGCTCCCTGTGCAGTCATCCATGCATGGTTGGACGAGCCTAACGCTAAGGCAGGGATCCCCAGGCTGAGTCGGGACGGAGGGGATCCTGCTAACCTGCGTGCATCCCAGTCGTCATGCATCCACCCCCGTGTTCCCCACCGCTGCACTTCACAGAAACAGATTGCCTTGAGGATTTATTGCCGACGAGCTAAATACAGTTAGGCATGCAATGTTGACTCTATACTCCTCACTGTGTTATTACTCAATTGGCAAGCACCGTATGCAAAACATAATTACTCTATAACACTATGAGGATGCTGTTATTAGTTCAACAAATGCTGAAGAAACACTATTTGGAAGAGTAAAGGAAATATAGTTATTATGTAATAATACAGTTGAACATGCTTCTTATTGATTTTAACTGTCACTGTTGTCCCAACAAAAAAACAAAAAATGGTGTTTACACATTTAGAATGTTTGAGAGAAAGTGAATAAATGTGCGTTTATGCTGGAGATCACACGAGACAATCTTGGCTTCCTCTAGATGTAAAAAAAAAAAAAGAAAATGAAAAAAGAAATGAAGCAATATAAGACTTTGAACGTTGTGTGACATCTGTTTTGTGCGCGAATTATAGCCTTGAAATTGGTGTGAGTGCTCATTTTCCCTGTGGTAGGTAAAATGAGCTGATGAAAAGCACCAGTGATCCAGATCCATCTCAGCTTTGCCCCGTGGCTGCCCATGGGCAGTACATTTCAGGTAAGAAGTCATTAGATCCTCCTCCTTTTATACGAGTCATTTGTGGCTGTGCATTATGTTACATAGGTACTCACCGTAAATGGTGTTTTTTCACCCCCTTTTCTTCTGCAACCAATTGTCGTGTTGGGTTACAATTTACAACTTGTTGGAGAAATATGATAGGTGGTGACGCGAACAGGGGTACAGGGTATTAACTGAAACTGCAAAACGATTGCACATGCACATTTAAAAAAAGAGATAGATAGAAAAAAATACAATGACATTTATTTTAAAACGCATAGTTCAGCATTTTGGAAAAATACACTTATTCACTCTCTTGTCAAGAGTGGGATGAAAAGAGTGGTACAACTTTCACGTTTGTATCGTAAATATTAAGCTAGCAGCAGTCAGTTAGCTTAGCTAAGCATAAAAACTGGAAACGGGTGTAAACAGTTAGCCTGGTTCTGTCAGAAGCTAACAAAATGTGTCCATCGGCACCTCTAAAGCACCTCTAAGTAACACGTTATATATTGTTTGTTTAATCCATACAAAAGCAGAAGTGTAAAAACAACACGTTTACAGATATACAACCCTCCGGATTGTGTTACCTTAGGACAGAGCAAGGCTAGTCGTTTTCCCCCAGTTTCCAGTCTTTATGCTAAGCTACGCTAACCAGCTGCTGGCTGTAGCTTCATATGTGCAATAAGAAAGTTGTATCCATTGTTCTCTGCTAGAAAGTGAGCGAGCGCATTTCCTGAAATGGCAAAATACTCCTTTAATACTATTAAATATTATAGTTTTTTTGGCTTCTATGGTTTGTTTGTTTTACCGTTGCACGGTAAATTGTAGCAGTGAATATTTAACATTATCAACACCCTTATGCAGTATCATTGGGATTTTTCTTTATACAACTGCACATTATGCATTTGCAAGGTAATCCGAAATGCCATCCTACATTGTTAATAAAAAAAAATTAAATGTCCATCTTATGTGGACTTTAACACTATAGTTGTTTTAACTTGAAGCCATAGTTGACCAATGTACTGTTAAGTGTAGCAATAATTGAGAAATTATAGTTTAAGAAACATGACCAGCACATGATAAGAATCAGGCGAGATTAGAGGGATTTCTATAAATCTGGCATCAATCTGAAGCTATTTATAAATGAAACTAAATCCAAATAAAACAGTTGCTCTATATCTGTACAGCGAAAACATAACTGTGCGGTTTATTTTACTTTCTGAATTTCTGATGTAATGACAAAAGGGCTCATTATTTGTTTCTTTTTCGCGATCTCTCGGATGACTTCATTAGGTGATTTTAATGTCAAATGGAAAGCAGAGTTCACCATCACGTGGCGCAGACTATAGGTAGTTCACGCCATCAGTAGTGCGCGCGAGAGGTGTGTGTGCTCTCACAGTGGCGCTGTTTCCTGTGGGACTTGGTCTTGTCTCTTATGTGTAGGTTGATCCAAAAAGGGTCCCACACACTGCTGCATTAATCATCACTGGGGATGAGAGAGAGGAAACAAAAACCCTCGCCTCGGGCTTAACCCAGCCATTACTCAACACACCAGGCGTGATGTTTGACTTGACTCCCTCAATTACAGCCATCACAGATCCCTCACAGATCCCTCACTGCTCTCAACAATGACAGATTCCTCTCATCTTTAGAGAGGAGAGCAATAAGGCTTACGCACGTGCACCTTTTGACATATTGCTCTCGAAATTGCACAACGTGATGGTGCGCAGAGATCACGGTTGTTTGAAAAATGTACCTCACTTATCATCTCATTAAAAAGAAAAAAAAAAAAAAGAAAAAGAAAAATTCCACTCACAGCACAACTCACTATTGTGATCACTTTCAAATGGAAAATCTCCCGAGGAATGCAGTGTACGGCTGCACGCTGCCAGCGGCCCACACACGGGTTTGGTCAGATAGAAAGCGAATGCCATCATAAGAAACTGTTTCCACTGGGCACAAGGGAAAAACATGTAAATGTGGAGTGTAAATGTTTGGCTTGTTTGAGAACACAAATCCCTTGCCAAGAAGGCTCCAATGGACGTGTTGTTTTCTCTGGGACCTAACAGATGTGTAATAGGATAAACTTACAAACTAACCAAGGAAAGCAAGTTTACCGCTTTTCACCGTGTGTGGCATGCTTTTTTCTTTTTTTCTCTCTCTCTCTCACACTTTCTTTTTTTTTTTTTTTTTTTTTAAGGGGTGGCACCACCAACAAATGCAGCCTTAAATACAACCACTTCCACAGATGTCAAGCTTAAAGCTCAGGTTCTCATCAGAGGTGACAATGTTTGGCAAAGACACTATCTGGCATAACACTGCGTCTTAAGTGTGATTATGTCATTACTCTCTGATTGTGGGAGATGAGATGAAAAGAATGTTAGAGAGGGAGGCACAGGGGGCTAATCCTCACCGAGGTGTTCTCTTTCAGGACCCTTTCTATGGGGCTTTGTGAGGGGCTTACACGGCATGCTGCCCCAGTTTTCGGGGCCGCGCCGCACCGCCCCTATCGGATGTCCCAGACACAGCGGAGTCAGCCTAGGCCTGTGAATGACAGAATCAATGGGCTGGGAACAACATTGCCATAGGTCTTTAAATATCTGCCCACCTAACTTTCCCAGGAGTTACATCATGGCAGTGAGCCTATAAGGGACCTCGGGGGGAAATAGTGTTTGTGAAGATACCCCCGGCTCCCTGTGGGATGAGACAGAGGAGTGAAATCCCAGTGGGGTGCAATCTTCAGCAGGCTTGAGGGTTGACACAAGGTCATCCTTCATAGCCTCTGCTTTTACAGGGCAAACCAAGTCAAATAAACACCACCGGGCCGCAACCACCTACAATGTGTTCTTAAAGATACAAAAAAGGAGACCTCACTGCGTGGTTTCAATGAGGGGGGGGTGGGCGGCAAAGGTTACGGTTAGAGACTGGCGGCTGGTATGAGCTGAAGGCTGGTATATAGGGCAGCAAGAGTTATATGAGAATGCCAACATAATGGGTGGGCTGAAAGCAAAACAAATAAGCCTGTTGGAAAACCCTCGCAATTATGCAACACCAGCAATAAACCAATAAATAACGGAGTCAATGGCCAACTGTTGCTCCTGAAAATGTAATTCTGCCACTGTGTACTGCAGTTGTGCTGGAGGAGAGCATTTCTAATGAAAACTACATTTGTCTTCACTCACAGATGTCTGTATTTTTTCACGGAACAATTCTCTCTAGAAGGTAGCATCTTTAAAGGTTTCATTTCTCAACTCGAGTCATTTTGTTTATGACTTAATATCCTGCCGCAGAGACGTCATTTATAAAGCATCTCACCTTATTGTATAGTATGTTAGCTTATCTCACCTTGTTGCATCTAATAGCATCTTATCTCCTTCTGCCCGATACATGAAACTTCACTACATCCCGATTCGTTCACTTAGGCTGGAAAATTGGTGGCAGACACATGCAGCGTGCACTAATTGATGCATTGATCAGCCTTTAGATGTCCACATTCCTGGCATACCTCCGGAAGTCATCCATTTAGCGTTTCACACATTTTGGTCCGTCTCAGCGTCTGAAGCTTGACCTAGTGGGGCACACCTGTCTGTCCAAGCTTTTACCTTTGCCACTATTTATTTGCCCTGCATATTGCCTGTGCCGACAAGAAGTCTGCACATATCTTGCATATCTGCACGTTGACTTCAAACATTTAAACTTCTATGCGCAATATCATAATGAAATAGCTCAGGAATGTAATAAAATGTATTACAAGCTCAGATTTTAAAAAAATAAAATAAAATTAAAAAAAAGTAATTTTGACATTTAATTCCTGTCATTTAGAGAGTTTTACCTTGATGCTTCCACCGACCTCTTCACTGTTGGAAATGGTAGCATTGATGGTCTCTGTGTGTTGTGGGGTGGCTTCCTTTGGCCTTTTTCTCTCCTTCTTGGCATCCACCCCATGCAGAAGGACACACTGAGTCCAAAACACTGCGGCCACCACGGCCAGAGGCCCAGCCCCACACCACATCTTCACACTATTTATCAATCAGCACCGGAATCCCTGCAGAAACAGCCTGGATCTTCTGTGGAGGACTCAGCCGTGTGATTAGACAGAAGCCGAGGATGCCCACAAGGCTCACAAACACAAAGTCCCAACAGGGGGGTGTGGGGGGGGGGGGGGGGGGGGGGGATGGGGGGGAAGGAGACTGGAGTAATTCAGCTTCAGGGACTCCCTGTCCAAGAGACTGTCAGACTGACTGCTGCCGCCGTTGCTCCCCTCTTGATGTGCTCTCAGCCAGCACAGCGTTGCAGGGGCACTGTTAACTCTAGCCAGAAAGCCAGGAGGCTTACTCAACTATGAAATGTGTCAAGCAGAATGGTCCAAGGGAATGACAGATCGGCGCAGATCTGACAGCAAATAAACCCATTAGTGAGATTTTTCACGCTTTCTGCTCTGTTGGGGGGTGAGGTGTAGAAGGGGGGGGGGGGTTCACAGGGGGCAAAAGAAGAGGCAGAGAAGGAGGGGTTTCCAAAGCTGAGGGTGGGCGGTGGGGGTTAGAGATGGATGGCAATATTCTCTTTTTCCCCCCCGCCAGCTCTCTCCTGCTGTTTCTCACACCGAGCAGTGGATCCAGACTCCAGCAAAGTTGTGTGGTTGCTGGAAAAGCTGCAAGATCCACAAAAGTTGGGCTTTCATCAGATGATGCAGATCAGGGTTTCAAATCAATCTGTCAGTCCGTCAGTCTGTCCGCACACCGTGCACCCCGCGGGGGATGCAGAGTGAACAAAGCCCAAAGAGGAGACGGATAAGGTCAAGTTATGATCTTTCGCCCAGCCTTCTTCTTTTATCCTCACCGCTATCACACAGCTTTACAGGCGGCAGGCAGCTCTTCTGCTTCTGTCTGACGCAGCTCAGGTACATAGGTACAAGGCCACGTGCAACTTTCACGTCAGAGAGCAGCGATTCGTTGCGTGGTAGGTCCCTTTTTTCCCCCCCTGTCCTTCTGGTCTCAGTGGCTCCTTTGCTCTGACTGAGCTTACAGGAGGGCTCACAGTGGAGTTTTATCATCACCCTTTCTCCCTCCCGCTTCTCTTTCTCCCCCTCTCCCACTCCCTCTCCCTGTCTCTCTCTCTCACACTGTTTCTCTCTGTTTCTCTCCCTTGCCTCTATTGGCAACCTTACGAGCTTATTCAGCTCTGTTTTATCTCATAGATGAAATGCTCACCCTGAAGAGGTTCTTTGGCAGGCAGGTTGTGTGTGTGTGCGTGTGTGTGTGTGTGTGTGTGTGTGTGTGTCTCTCTCTCTCTCTCTCTCTGTCATTTTGGCTCAATATTAGCCTACTCTACCAAAGCCCTGTGTTTACATCCAAGCAAGAAATAGAAATGCACTTGTTTGTGACCTCAAGGCATTATCTTGTGTAATCTGCTGCTTGAAAGCCTGCCAAAGAATCCTGATTGTGCCATTTACTGCAGTGCGCACAGGTTTGTTTTATTCTATGTTGATGTTCGGTAAAATGTCTCACTTTCTAAATGGTCCATTAAGAAAAGATTTGAAGTAAGTACTTATATTTCAAGTACTGTAAATTGCAGGTTTCAGTAAATAATACATGACTGATGTGGACAAATTATTGGTCTAGGTATTCCTACAATTAGCTCATTTGTCCAAAAGGAATTCAGCTCTCTCATACTCTTATTAGAATAAATAACATGTTAGCTACCGGATTCTTTTTTTTTTCCACTTCTCAACTTGCTTTTTCCTCTACTTGATATTATTGCATTTTAACACAGTGCCACCCAGAGGCAGCAGCCTGCAGTGCAAATAAAAACCAGTACCTTTCCAGTATGGCTCCATACTGCTATGCACGCTAGTTCCTGTAACCGCTGGCACGTCTGTCTGAAAACGTAGCTGGAAGCAGCAACAGCATAGTCAAGCTCACCACAGGAAAACGGCACAAAACGGAAATTTGTAAAATTTTCCTTTAAAATAAAATAGCGAAATTGAGATTGCGTTTGTTAGGCTAAAACAACGATTATATGAATGTCTCCAAACAAATATGACTATTGCATGTTTGGTTTTATAGCCCCTTTTTGTTTTGTGCACCTCAAGTTTGTCCCTATTCAGTGTTTTATTTCGTTTATTACTTAAGCCATCTATTTCAAACATTTAATCATTAATTTAACCTAACATTTTTACTATTTTAGCTTACCACATATCCTTTTCTTTTTAGCCATTTCCTTTTTATTCATTACTTTTAGCCATTTCAATAGGTATCCTTTTTTTTTTTTTAAAGCCATGACCTATTTGAACCATTAGCTGTCTAATAATTTATCCATGACTTTTATTTAACTATTTTAAACAATTATCAAAATGTGTTTATAGCAGTTATCCTTTACTTCTAGCTATTTAATCATTTATCCACTACCTTTAAATATATATATAAAAAAATGTATCAGTTACTTTTATATAACCTTTGTTTTTATTTGGAAAATGTTGCCATGTATCCATTAGTTTTAGCTATTTTAAATATAAACCATGAATCCATTTCTTCTAAATATTTTAAAACATTTATCTTTTATTTTTTTTATCCATTATGTTTAACATTATGTTAATTTTTTTACCATTTATCCAGTACTATTTATCCATTTTAACTGTTTATTCATTGCTTTTAGCTATTTTAACCATTCATCCATTACTTTTAGCCATCTAATTCAACTGTGTATCAATTACATTTAGCTATTTCAACCATTTAAAAAAAAAAAAAAAGGTATCCATAACTTTTAGCTAACATTTATTGAAAATGATAGCTAAACAAAGATAAATGGTTCACATATAAAATATATATGTGTGTTGCACTTAAATCATTATTCGTTTTCAATTGAGCTACTCCAAAAATATTTCCATGTACCCCCTTGGATACAAAACTGTTTTACATTAGCACGGGTTTTATTTTGAAAGTGTTGCCCGGAAGTTGTACGTGTGAATTCGGTGAACTTAACAGAACAATAAATAAAATCAACGTTAGCCGCTAGCCAGGAACCAGTTCAACTGACAGCTTGAGTGAATTACCGCCAACTGGAACATCAGAGCGGACTTGTTTTGTTTTTGTACAGCCCACCCGCGTTTCTTCCGTGTAGTATTTAGACTGAGCCGTCCCACATTTTGTCGTGAGGGTGTTGTGGGGAAGCCACGTGTACAGGAACTGGAGTCTGACAGCTCGCCTGACTGGAATCCACTGCGGGTCTGTACGTCTCGGAAGTCCGGCTAACATTAGCCAGCTGGTACTTCGCCATCTCAACATACAAAGTCGTTTGAACTTTACCCACAGTGTCGCTGTTGGTCATCGCCCTTGACAGGTTGGTCGCAATATCTCCATTTATACAATTGACTTATTCCTGCTAGCGTTAATCTATAACGTTTTATCGGCTGCTCGTGTTAGCCACTTTAGCTAAGAGTCAACTGCGGTATAAAATAATTCGTATGACGTGACGAGGCTACATTTACGAGTTAATCGTTATTTACGTTAAGAAACCGTTAGTTGACTCACGAGCACATACTTCCGTGCTGGTAAATGATATTAAAAAAACAGATAATGTGAACGTTAACGTGAAATAACGATGTTACGGTTTGACAGCTAAATCATCATTATGTTGCGTTCAGGGTACACATAAGATCTACGTACGTCATATCGTGGATGCGTTCATGTCTGTCGGTTAACTATTAACCTCATTTATTTATAGTGTTTGTTTTTTAAAGCTATTGTGGATTTAGTGTGACTGCTTTCCAGAGATGGAATTTAACTTAAGTACATTTCCTCTGTACACATTCGAGATACTTTACTTGAGTAGTTTCCTTTTATGCAACTTTATACTTCTACTGCACTACATCTCAGAGGCAAATATGGTATAATTTCTACTTCAATACATTAGTCTGACGTCTTAAGTTTTTACTTTTAGATTCTATTTTTCATACCCTTTCTGTCAAGTGAAAGCAAAGTTGAATTTGAATGTGTGTGATGAAGTGTTCCTTTTATGGGTTGGCAAAATTCTCCTTCTTAAGCTAAATAACCAAATTAAAAACCCTCTTGGATCAGCTGAAAACAGGGTTGTTTTTTTTGTTTTGTTTTTTAGCGACAAGTGGTTCCATCACAGGACAGCGCTGCTACAAACATGTGATGATCTTATAGAACATGAAGCATTGCTGTAGATTAAGCTACCCAACATTGTATAAACATTTAAAATGGATCTGAATACTTCTTCCACCACTGCTGCTTTGAGTATTCCTGGGTAATGAAGGTTTGTAGACTCTAGCTGGTCTGACCTTTTTAAAAGAAATCCCCTCTTGAGTCCTCCACATAAGTTTGCTTATAATGAGGTTGAGGTGAGCAAGATTTTCCAGCAGGCATGATGCAATTTGGAAAAATCCGGTGCAACATGAACGCGGCATCAAACTTATTTGCTCTTGGCCAACTTCAGTTCATACTAGTGAGTAATGAGGCTTGTTTTCTCATTTGTGCTTTAAAAATATTCAACTTCACAGGAGTGAAACGCTTCGGTATCATTTGCCGAAGCGTTATTTTAACATTTACAGAGTTAGCTCGCATTAATGAAAACTTTAACTTTTATCCTTCTACAGGCAATCATGGCCGTTTGGAAAAGACTGTGGTGCAGAAACCTCCTGGCAGTGTCTCTGCTTTTCTGCGTCCTGCTCCACACCATGGATGTGCACGCACGGCCGGCCAACATGTCGGCGGCAAAAGAAAAGTCTCCAGCTAGCAAGGACGACAACGAGATTCTTCCCCCAGACCACCTGAATGGGGTGAAGATGGAGATGGATGGCCACCTCAACAAGGACTTCCACCAGGAGGTTTTCCTGGGTAAAGAGATTGAGGAGTTCGAGGAGGATTCTGAGCCGAGGAGGAACAGGAAGAAGCTGATCGACATTTTCACCAAGTAAGACATCCTCCTTATCCAGCATTCCTGAAAAGGATGCTTGAGCGAGGCTGCTGATCAGGTTCTTCAGCATATTAGTATTAGTATTAGTATTTTATGCTGTGATAACAATGCATATTGCTGTCATGAGAAGCTGAGTGTGTGACAACATGGCGTCATTAAAAAACGCAGGATGAGGAAGTGAATCGGGTATTGTGAAACCCTGGTATTATTTACAATAAGTAATGTTCCTCAAAATCCAGATATGGGAAGAAGAAAAAAAAGTTTCACTGAAGAGCTAACGTGAGGCAATACATTAGAGTACCTGTGTTGAAAGAAAGGCATTTCAGTTTGAAAGAAGAAAAAAAAAAGCTACGCAAAGATTTCTCTGCGTACTATACATTTACAAGCCACGGTGCCGTTGTTGTATCAGAGAATGACAAACGAGGATAACGGTCACTCATGGTAACGGTCAACATGCCTCAACAAATTTCCCTTCCCTTCATTTTACCTTAAATGGTAAAGAAATGTTAAAGGTATTAGTGCTTGGCCAGTTTAAACAAAAGCACCAGATTGGACCAGAGCCAAACAAATCATATGGGTGATAGTACGATGGCTTCATTACAGCTGATATAATGACTTCATGTTCAATAACTCAAGCTACATTAACAATTTCTTGTATCCATTTCTTTCCATTCCATCGTCACAGAGTTGATTTCAACAAGGACAGGAGTGTTAGCGCGAAGGAGATGCAGCGCTGGATCATGGAGAAGACGGATGAGCACTTTCAGGAGGCCATGCTGGAGAACAAGAACAGTTTCCGTGCGGTTGACCCAGACGGTGACGGTGAGAGAGAGCGTGCAGAATTATCACTCCACAATGATTCAAAAGCACACAGAGTATTTTCAGTTTAGTTAAAATTCTCAATTCCCGCTTTTGTCCATAGGTCACGTGACGTGGGACGAATACAGAGTCAAATTTCTGGCCAGCAAAGGTTTCAATGAAAAAGAAATTGCTGAGAAAATAAAGAATAATGAAGATCTGAAACTGGATGAGGAAAGTATGTATAGAACGACATGAAACGCATGTAATCTTTTCAAGAATGTCCCAGAATATGTGCTGCACACATTCCAGCCAACACTGCCATAGAGTTGAATTGCCGTGTCGTTGCAGCTCAGGAGGTTTTGGAAAGCCTGAAGGACCGCTGGTTTCAGGCCGATAACCCCCCCGCAGACCAGCTGCTGAATGAGCAGGAGTTTCTGTCTTTCCTTCACCCGGAGCACAGCCGAGGCATGCTCAAATACATGGTCAAGGAGATTGTGCGCGACCTAGGTATATATTTTTACTTACCCGATAACTGAATCTGTCATCGTCTTATGTTAAAGTCACATTTTATTGAAAAAAAAAAAAAGATGTTATAGTTTCCGAAATGCACAACATTTCAAAAACAGCCTCACTGCAGTCAAACAACTGTTCCCCCTCTCTCTCCCTCTTGCAGCAGCTTTCACAAAAGGGATGACAGGCCTGCTAGCTCAGTTATGAATTCCACTAATTCCTCAGGGAAATATCTGGCTCTTAAGCTGCTAAATGCTCCACTATGTTCACTGGCTAGTCTCAAACCATGTCCGTCTGAAGTATGCTGCCGTACAGTCAGTTTTTAAAGAGCCTTTTCACTGAAAGTGGCCGCCTGCTGCTGGAAATGATGCTGACATGCCACTGTATGCTTTTTCTTAATTTTTTTTTTTTTTAAACATCTTCTGCGTTTACATGCAGGGAGATTGCTTAAGCTCATGGAGGTGACCCCGTTCGGCGTCGGTGCATGTGGTTTCGGTAACCCGGTTATAAGTTACACTCGTACATACGCTGATGAAGCTTGTTCAACTGGTATTAAATGAGGAACTTGGTTATGCAGACATCTTCCTGTTACTTCACGCCTTCTGCACAAACAAGCTCTGCACAGCGTTATTATTGATACCTGTTGACATTTTGCCTCCGACAGCACAGTTGAAAGTGGCAGGAACATTAAAGTTATGTGTATTTGGCGTTTTAAAAAAAATGCCCATCACAAGTTCCCAGAGCTCAAGGGAACGTCTTTAAATTGCCTTTTGTTTTTGTCTGAATAATAGTTCCAAACAAAAGACAAAAAGTTTATCATCATGTAAAACAAAGAAAATCTGAAAGCACATTTTAGGCAGTTTTCAGCAAATTATTGGCATCTGATGAACAGAATGGTTGCCGATGAATTTTCTGTTGATCGACTAATTCTCGTCTGAGACAAAAGCCCGTCATTGGAACATTTCCATCGGCTAATATCTCATCTCTGTATGTAATAAATATAACAGTGGATCTGTATATTTGACGATTGTACCTTTTACATTTGCTCGTAGACCAGGATGGTGATAAGAAACTGACACTGTCGGAGTTCATCTCTCTGCCTGTGGGCACCGTGGAGAACCAGCAGGCTCAGGACATCGATGACGACTGGGTCCGAGAGAGGAAGAAGGAGTTCGAGGACGTCATTGATTCAGACCGCGATGGCATCGTAACCATGGAGGAACTGGAGGCGAGTAATGAAAAAGCAAAAGTCTTGTTTGAGTGATCTTTTTTTTAAAATTTTTGATACATTTGTTGTCTAAAGTTTGAGTTGGCATCTATTATTTAAGTTGGTCAACAGGGACTCAAAAAACACCATCATTTATTTATAATGTCAACCATTTCATAAATGCAAATAAATGTTTTATTTTTTCATTGTCAGATTAAGTTGACACTTGATTAAATCAATGACTTTACTCCTCCCGTACAGGAGTACATGGACCCGATGAACGAGCACAACGCTTTGAACGAGGCCAAGCAGATGATTGCCGTCGCAGATGAAAACCAGAATCATAATTTGGAGCTGGACGAGATTCTCAAGTATAGCGAGTACTTCACAGGCAGCAAGCTCATGGATTACGCCAGAAATGTTCACGAGGAGTTCTGAAAGACACACTTCCTCTCTCAATCTGCTCAGTGAAGCGCGGCGCCATCTTACATGATCTGCTTTTATATAAAAAAAAATTTAAAAAAAGAAAAAGCCAGATGGGGCGGGGGGGGGGACAAACTAATGATATGAGGTTCTAGTGTGAAATTTGTGTTTTAAAAGCCTGAACGGCCTCTTTCACTGCAGACTCCAATGAATACATCCTTCCTTCAGCCCTGGACTGCCAGCCATCAAAGTTAAAATAGTCTGCCTTCTGTGTGCCATTGGACTTTTAAAATGTTGGGCTGTCAAATTTATTTGTGTGATATTGTGAAATGTGTGTGTGCGTGTATGTATGTGTGTGTGCGTGGGTATATATGAGGAATTTTAACCCCCACTAGATATTTCTGTTCCTGGTGCAGTAGTGAGGGACGGCGAGGCGACGCCAGCGTTAATCTGCAGGATCTGTCGTTTTTCAGCTGGCCAGTCTGTATACAGTGTAAATATTCGTTGTGGCGTACCGATGCCTCCGTCACAGAGAGAGAAAAGCTGAAAAAAATTAATATAATGCTGCTAAAAAAAAAAAAAAAACACTTTAGAGAGATACTATGAAAACAAGTTTATTGTTGACATGCACTTAAATCCAAAAAAGGGGATTTTTCTCATTAGTGGTGTACAATTCCACTAGTTTCTATTATAGATACTATCCGTCCTACTTATAAAAACGGGGTGAAAGAATAGAAGTATAACATTTTAAAACTGCCTCAATAATGTACAGTGATCATATTTAGCACATACTTTTCATTAACAAATTTGTTTTCAGAGTAATGTATGAGAACAATGCGCCTTTTTCCCCAGCAGACATTTTGACTAACCAAGGAAAAGCACAGGTGTCACTATAACATTAAGGGTTCTTAACATTAGCTTCACCTGTGTGCGTGTGTGTGGTCCAAATGTCTCCCGTGTGTAGAAAGGCCTATTTTGTTCTCGACTAAAAGCAATCTAATTCATGCTCTTGTTAAGTGGATAAAGAGGAATTTATTTATTTGACGAGGGTGATTTGGATCTGCTGCATCTTTGAACATCTCACAGATTTTTTTTTTTTTTTTTTTTTTTTATTTTTTGCTTAATTGCTGTCTGAGGCTGGTCTTGTGTCGGTGCACAGAGAATGGATCGCTCGCTCTTCATGTTTACCTGTTACCTACATTTTGAATGCTTTTGGTTAACGCGTAAACTTCCACTCGTTTTTAAATGCATGGACAAACAATGGCGTTACGTTCCTCAATTCTGTGGCGCGTTTCGGACCCGGCTACAGGCTCCTCTGCCCTCCCTTGGATTGTAAAATAAGATTTATGATAACAGAATGTGACACAGCTTTATAAAATGTATTAAAAATATACTGGTAAACAATAAAATATTTCTTATCAATTGAACACCTGGTGTTTTAGTGTTTGTTGTTTTTAGGGCTGCAAAAAAAACCGATTACTTTCTTACAGATTAACTGTTTATGAAATGTCAGAAAATAGTGAAAAATGACCACAGTTCTGTTTCGTCCATACAAACGGTCCAAGATATTCAATTCACTGTCATATTGGAATAAGTACAAAGATCTTTTACTCAAGTAAAGTAATCTGTGACAAGTTAGTCATAATCTTACTTAAGTAAAACTACATAAGCATTGGCATCAATAAACTTTTAAAGTACTCGTGCAGAATGACCCATTTCAGATCATTATATTTTTATTTACAGTGTTATATTTATTAATACATTAATAGGTTTGTCACTAATAATACTCCTTACAACTACTTTGTACTGTCAGGTGACTTAATCCATAAAAACACCATTATTTATTAGTTCATTTATATTTTGTATAATTTGAATCTGCAAAGTAACTAGTAACTGATGTCAAATAAATGTAAGAGTAAAAATTGCAATATTTGCTTCCAAACTTTTTGTGGGGTAGAAGTGTATAGTAGTAGAAAATGTTAATAGTCAAGTACTTGAAAATTGTACTTAAGTATACAACTTCAGTAAATGTACTAAGTTACTTTCTGTTTCTCCACTAAATCTCAGGAGGGAAATATTAGACTTTTTACTTCACTACTACTATAACTTGCCTTGCTTTTCAAATGAAGATTTCTGCCTACAAAAGATTAATCCAATAATAGCCAACTATTTTGACTATCAATTAACCGGTTTGAGTAATCTTTTAAGAAAAAAAAAAGTATTAAAAGTAAAAATGATCAGATTTCAGCTTCTTCAATGTGAATATTTTCTGGGTTCTTCGCTCCTCTATGACAGTAAACTGAACGCAATCGACTCGTGGACAAAACGAGACATTTGAGGACATAAAGGGATTTGGGAAACACACTTTTATAGTCCAAACAATTAAATCAAGAAAATGTTCCGACAAGGGAAAGAATCAGTTAGTTGCAGTTGAATACTTTCTCCACTGTGATGGAAACACAACCCGTTGATTTCAGTTTCATCAACAACTAATCTTTGCTGTCCAAGGAGACAATGAGCAGGAAGAGAGACAGAAATAGACGGGATTAGGGTTAAAGTGGAATATGAGGAGTAATGCACATGAAGGCAGGAGGAGAAGAGGAGAGGACTGGAGAGTTGCACTTGACTGGTTTTGGTGGTACAGCTACATCCAAGCAGCTCACGGAGACGATCAAACACGTGTCCATCAGCTGCTCTGGGCATCGGCACACTTCCCTTTGTTAGCTTCCCCCACTTCCCCCCAAGCTCACACGTGTGCCTCATTTACCTCCTCGCTTTCCCCACCTTGCTTTCCTGTCGAGCTTTAAAAGGGCGATTATGTACTTAATCTGCTCCCCCACACTCACATATTTATATTCATGTCACATGTCTGTATTATAGTATTTTTCACTGTTTTCAAAAAGTTTTTCAAAAAAACTGAACCAAATATAGAATAGAATATATTCTATTTGCTTGTTTTTTTTAAAAAACTGAATATATTCTATTCTATATTTTTGTTTTTTGAAAAACTTAAAAATATGACTTAGGCCATTTAGTTTAAGAAGGTGACGTTATGTAATAAATTGACTATTTTCAATTTTTACTTTTATTATCAAATGTGTCTTTTTTTTTTTCTTTTTTTTACTCTTGCATTCTGGATTTAATTAGGATGTACGTATATGAGATTGTGTCATTTGTAAAGATACTTCAGTTTAAATCATCAATGAGTCCCAAATTCTGTTTTGAGAAGATTTTATTGCGTATATACGGGTTAAGGTTCGTTGTGTGTTCTATGTAATGTAGCACTTAACAACACAGCAGGATTGTAAGAACAGCCACCATTTCACCAAACTAATGATTTGTTTAGAAGCGGTTACACATTAAACATCAATTCATATTTTTATAATTCATATTTTCTTTTTTTATATATCAGATTTGATTATTCACAATCCAAACGCATTACTGTGAATTTTACAATTGCAATCTAAATGGCTTTGACATGATAGTGTGATACCCAATCAGATTTTTATGTGCACACTTTTACGTCACGGACATCACTTAACAAGACAAGAGCTTTTACATATTCCCAATATCCTTAATGTGTTTGTCGTACAAATTAAACATGACGTTAATAATCCGTCTCCGAGCGACACTGAAGATCGGTGCAGCAGTTTTTACGAACCTCTCCTGAATGCTACTCCATGTCAGACACATGCAACCTTATGAATAACTTTAAAACTGTAAAAAAGAAAAGAGAAGAGAAGAC
The DNA here is from genome assembly GCA_943593645.1 of Bovichtus variegatus. Taxonomy (NCBI): domain Eukaryota; kingdom Metazoa; phylum Chordata; class Actinopteri; order Perciformes; family Bovichtidae; genus Bovichtus; species Bovichtus variegatus. The sequence continues at coordinate 1,387,332 of CALSCE010000016.1, read as the reverse complement.
AAACTTCCAAATCCCACAGCCTACTGTACACTGAACTGTACTGCATTATTCAACGTACTAAACATATAAATATAATCAAGTCAATGGCCAGCACTAAAACATAATTAACATGGTAAACATTTAAAGAAACACTATTAGACAGTACATAGCTTACTTTCTTCTTTTTTAGCGCAAGAACACAGATAAAACACACACACACACAGTAAATTCATAAATGAAACATACAACATCTAACTCGTCACAAAGTGCTGACATACTAAAGTAAAAAAAATAATAATAATCAAGAAATTGACGTAAATGAGTAAGGCGATTGTGTTTATAAATGCATCTTTTAAACAATTACTCTGACGACGAAGATGATAATAACAACAATAATAATTATAGTAATAAAGAGCAGCACAACAGTTAGCCAAGTTCCAGTTTCTCCCCAACGCTCATTTCTCAAAAATCAAATAAAAATTGGGGCTTAACATGTTCAAAATCGTAGTAGAATTTGCAGCTTTTGTGTTTAGTCCCTTAAAATGTAGGGACTTTGTATAAAAAGGGCTACAATTCCTACTTGTTTCATCTTATGTGGGCGTAAACACCCTTAAATTGAAGCTGAGAGTACAGCACTTTAACCTCATACTTATTGTCATTTCAAAATCTGATGTACTGGAGTGCAGAGTCGACACAACAATAAATGTATCACTCTTTAGATACTTGCAGACCACACACAAAGAAACTCCAAAATTGGTATACGGTTTTTTACGATTAAAACATGATTAAAATATAAATGCATTCTATGATTATTTGATCCAACATAATAAGATAAAGTTGTAAAAAACAAACAAGGACTGGACAGTAAAGGAAGGTAAAAAGTGTAATCACAGCCGCCCGTGATGAGCTTGTGCTCCTCTCTAGGTTCGGTCTCCATTTGGTCTTCACTCAGCGCTTCAGTCTTTACAGGTAGGGATACTGGTTGAGTTTTCGCTGGTAAGTAGCACTGGCGTGGTGAAAAGGCTGCACTCCCAGCTGCTGCTGCTGCTGCTGTTGGTTGTGGTGGTTGGCATACTGTCCCGGAGCAGACCCTCCCAGGGCAAGGCTGGCACTCTTCTGGAGCAGCGCCAGGGAAGAGTATGCTCCGCTCGCCCTGCCGAGGCGGGACGAGCCACCTTGCATCTGGTCCACAGCTTGGGACACAGAGGCCAGGGCGGCGGAGGCTGGGTAGGCGTACAGGTTTGGGGTTGAGCTGAAGAGGGTGTTCTCGTGAAGCCGGTAGGATGAGTGGGACGAGACGGGAGGAGGGTATGTGGGCTGCCGCCTCAGGGAACTACTGCTTCCTGTTTGGTCATTGGATGACGACATCACAGTCTGCTGTACCTGAAACAACAGAGAGAGGGTCTTAAGAACCAACACGTCAAGTCCCGTGCTTAACGGTTCCGCCATAACGCTGCAGTGATTGGTCACGAAAAATACTATTCACGCCGAATGCAGAAACTTAAGCCACTTCATGTCTGTTGATTAATGTTGGTCCTAAAACTAGCCTATAGGTGCACTGCCGCCAACAACTGTGCATCCCACGAATTAAAGCTTGTTTTAGGACACACTAATCAACGGAAATGAAGAAGTTAAAGTTTGTGTTGGATTCAGCGTGAATATTAGTATTCATATTCAAATCTGGGGATGTGCAGATATCGCATTCTCTTGCTACGATTATTACGGCCAAAAAACCTGCATGCCCTGTTATCCCTCAAGCTGTTACCTGACTCAGGTTCAGAGGCTGAGATCGGCTGGAAGCGGCCCGTTGATGGCGATCGCTGCTGGACTCTCCTGCCCGACTGGACTGCTGAGTCGACCCTTTCTTGGATTTTCCAGAGCCACTCGTAGCTTGATCTACGAGTGCAAAAACAAACACAACACTGTGAGCACGAAGAAGAGAATAGATTACAGCTGCTTGACGTAGAAAGGATCAGTTTAACCTTTCGATGTAAGAGTTGAGCTGATGATTAGTGCACCTTAAGGTTACTTAATACAACCACATCTAGTTATTGAAAATCAAAAAATTATATATACTGTATTTGAGAAGACCCATTGTGATTTTTCCGGGTCAGATTTTTCTTTCTTTCTAAGAACTATGAATTGACAGCGCACACAAACTTTTTTGTGACTTTTCTTAATGGGAAACTGAAATGTAATTGTATGACCATAATAAAACATTGACTATTGCATAACTTACATCTTACACCAAGTTACAGGACCTTCTCTCACTGTTACTCAAAAAAAAAAAGAAAAAAAGATCGCAAAATAAAAGTGCTGCAGGTTACCGGACAAACAAATTGTGAGCTTTATGTCTTCTTCACTCATGCTGAAGAACTTCCACACTGACGACCTGATGCGTGTGGCTGTGAGATTACGGCCTACGCCACAGTGTGCGCGTTGTAAAACCATCATGCGGCATGTGTGTCTTAATTTGACCAGCAAATGTGACTAATCGCTGCATCTATACTGTATGAAGACCAGAGAATAATAATAATATTAGAGTGTGAATCTCTGCCCTCGAGGACCTGGAGCTGCTGGAGCTGCTGGAGCTTTGTGGGTTGTGCTCTCCCCCGGCTGGCTCTTCACAGACGGCATGATGATCGCCAGAGACTTGGCGGGCTGTGAGGTGGTCTTTGGGCTCAGGGGGCTGCTGTTGGAGGAGTCGGAGTCATGGGAGTCGTGCACCGTCACACAACTGATCACGTTTGTCCTCTGGCTTGTTCCAGAGCTGCAGGAGAGAAGAAAAAAAGAACAACATTTTAGCAAAAAAAAAAAAACTCTCAAAATTCCACAGACAGGAAATGAGCTCACCATGCAGCAGGGAACTTCCTGTCATCGTCATCTTCCGAGTCACTGTGGATGGTGATGATGCTGACAGCGGGGCTAGGTGTGTCCGAGATGACGATGGGCTGAGACTGGTCACCAGCCAAAGCAGAGGTGTTGTGGACCACAGTGGTGGCTGAAGACACAGGCCTGGAGGGGAAGAAGATGCTCCATCACTGCCTCACTGCTAATGCAAAATCTATTTGCATATTTTAGGCAGCAGAGGTAGCCTGCCACCTATTCATGTTGCCTTTACTTTCCTTTAAAGCGAGTTCTTGATTCAAATAAGCTTTCATTTTGATATTGAACATTAAATAATTGTACATTCTCGTAAATCTTTACAAAATGAAGTACACACTACTACGGCGCATAAAAGGATCACACTGCATTACTTTCATTTGGCAGAAGCTTTTGTCCAAAGAAACTTTTTTTTTTTTGGCACATTTCGTTTGAGGGTTTCATTGCTTTGTTGAGTTGAAACAATTAGTCGATAGATCGATTCGTTAATCGACGGAAAATAAAATCGACAATTAGTTTGGTAATCGACTTATTGTTACGTTCATCAAAAATCATCATCTTCTCAATTTCAAGTATCGGCGGCTCTTTGTCTTATGTGATAGAAAACGGAATATCTTTGGGTTTTGGACTTCTGGTTGGACAAAGACCGGTATTATTCTATATTTTTCTTATTGTCAACAATGTCTTAGTCCGTATCTCAATACTTTTCAACAGGAATAGGAAGTGTATTTGTTCCGGACTATTTTTACCTGCAGATTAATACAAATGTGCTGCTCTAGTGAGTATTTGGGGCAGCAGTACGGTGTGTGTGGGATTGTCTCAAAATGAACTAGCCTGTGTGAAAAAACATTTCACTGATGGGTCGTTGAACCCCAATGGAGTTAGTAGTAGTTAGTAGAATCGATTAATTGTTGGTTTTGGTGTTTTTATGGGAAACTGCAAATCATCACTATTTTCTGACAGCAGATTAAAGGTTTTAATAAAAAACGCTGCAGCCCTACTGTCTTTGAACGGGTGGACAGGACGCCAGGGATCAAACGACAAACACTACAATTTATGGCCGAAAAGCATGCAGATAATGTGAATGTACGACAGTCTGACAGGATACCTGGCTCTGCTCTCTGCATGTCGAGCCTTTGACCTCTTGCCCTGTTGGGATCTTGAGTGAGCGGCCCCTGAGTTGTGGCTTTGGGAGGCGGCGTGACGGCCAACACCAGAGTCCTGCTGGCTGACGCCATCGTATTGGCTTCCATGACGACCCCTTTGAAAACAAAGCACACATTTAACTTATTTCAAAATGCATCACGTCCGTCTGACTTGCTGGCCTCAAAAGAGCAAAACTTTCCATTACGTTTTTAATATTAGAAGGACTTTAGGCTGGGCTTTTCAAACGCAGCGGGACGACACAGAGGTCCCGTTAGACCAAACTCACCTCCAACCAGAAGCTTGTTGACCGTCGGAGATCGGGGCTCCCATGGCTGAGTCAGGCACCACGGCCTGCCCAGGGTTGTGGATGGCCATGCCAGGCATCTGCTGCCATGTGGAAGGGATGAGGATCTGCTGCGTGCCTGCTGGCCAGCCCTGCTGTATGCAAACATACATAAACACAAATATAACACTTTTTTTTTTTAAAACCTTAAACTTCAGCATTGACACTTAAAGAAGAGAACAAAGTGCAGTTTGTCGACCAACGTAGAGTAGAAGTCAAAGTTTTGTTTTTTTTCAGAGAGAATCCCACTGAAAGAAAAGGCATGATGAGCACATGCAATTTGCAGACAAACACAAACGTTCCCATGTCTGTCCCACACCAAGACATCCAGCAGACCCTGACACACTGACCACCCTGACAGCGGAGCAAAACTCAAGATGAAGCTTCATGGCCACCATCTGCATCTTGTTTCCAGACGTATTCCTGTGCAGAGAGCGCTGCCTGTGTTACTGATCAGAAAGAAATGTGCTAAAAGACTTAAGAGGCAGAAAATACTAATACAAGCTCGGCAAAAAGACAGAAAAAAACACAACATTCCACTCAGGTTCTGATTCCAAGCATGCAAGCTGTACAGTCCTGCACCGTGAAAAACAGAGAAGGTCCAAAAACAAGAGAGCCACCCTGAAAGTGAAAGGAATGTTTTAGTCTGGGACCAGGAGAGGAAGAAATGAAGGTGTCTCCTGACATTTGCCTCCGTTATTTATTTAAAAGAATAAATAACGGAAGTTTGAAAACGCAGCACTTTTTCTTTTTCTTTTTTTTTACCAATAGGAAACTTGAAAGTTCCAAAGAAAACACTTTAAATGTGAGAATCTCAGACTTTATGTGAATTTTTACAAACTTCTTTGATGACTTTTGACATTTACAAAAACGTGTTTTCACTGGACGCGACAGTGTGGCAGTCAGTATCTTTATCGGAAGCTTTTAAAGGAATAGTTCCAATTTTGGGTTAGATGAGAGAATCGATACCAAATCTGACGAAAAAGAATGAGTACGCATGTTTCTGTCTGTGTAGATCCACGACAAAAAGTAAACTGTGCACGCACAAAGAGTTTTTATGCATCTGGCTCCACAAGCTCAAAGCAGAAAGCACAAACAGACTGGTGGGCTGCACATGCGACCCACATTCTGCAGCACACCGCTGACATACATGTGCTAGGAGGAGCAAGAAAGAAGAAAGAAGAGATTTCAACCAGTTGTGATGATGGCGTTTTACCAGCATGGAGGTATTCTGATCCAGTAAGCCGCCGAGGCTCGCACCCCTGCAGCCAGCTGGCAGCCGGACCGAGCCTAAAGACGGCATTCCCGCCACTGAGGCGTACAGGCTGCCTACCAGCAGAGGGTCGAGGGAGGCCTGGGAGGAGGTGTGAGGGAAGGCGTTTAGACACATATTCTACTGAATCCTAAAGAGAGCCTTCGCTTTGGATCAAGCGTTTTTCGGTCACACACTAAAAACAAGAATACTGATATTCTGAATCACTGTCAGAGGTTTGTTGTTTTCGTGAGGAGAGTGGAGAGGAGACGAGCAAACAAACACGCATGACCGAACACATGCACACGAACCAAAAGCACATCTGGCTCCTTCCGGTTCCTGGATTCGCCGAGCTCGGAGGAAAACATATTCTCAATGTATCTTTACGCGACGCCGACCGACAATTTCACTGGTTTTTAATATCACCAGACATATCATTTGTAACGAATAATCCTAAAGTTATTTGCAAAAATGAAACTGGGCTGGTGTAACTTCGTCACTCAACATGATTTACTCAGTCATTACTCAAATCTTAAACTTGTCTAAAAATACCAAGACTCAAATCCCAGGAAAGGCCCCACAATTCAAATTCAAAATCTTAATTAAGTACAGAAGTATTATCAGTAAAATGTACTTAACGTATCAAAAGTATTTGTTCCGCAGAATGATGGCCCCTGTGAGTGATGTATCTTTATATACATGTATGACGTTATAACATTGGAACTGACCAGCTAGGAAAGAAGATACAAATTGTAATCATACTTTTCTCTACTCTGTGCCATTTTTGTGAAATTTTGAACAATTTTACCCCTTGAAACCTTGAAACGTTATTAAAATGAAACCATCTGAGATTAGAGACATCTATAGGAGAAATGTGTCTTTAGTGGAACTGCAAACTGCTCATAGACATATGAAACGCGACAAGGAGCCCCCAAAAGACGGGGGGCAGGGTTCACCATCTGAAAAAGGTTTGGTACCATTTTATAACCATTTTTTTTTTTATAACCTTTTATAAGCCTAATCTGTAAAGTAACTAGTAGCTACAGCCGTCAGAGAAATGTAGTGGAGTATAAAGTACAATATTTCCTCCTGGACTAGAAATATTAGGTAACATAAAAAGTATAAGTACTTCAAAAATGTACTTGGATAAATGTACTTCGTTACATTCTACCACCGCTGGTGCTGATCCTTTCAATGGATTCAACACTTTGAATTAGATTAATTCTAACTCCATAGAAGCCCAACCCTAGTGGTCGATGGGTCCCACCTGTGCCAGCATGCCGGGCTGGATGTGAAGAGACTGGGACGACTGGTTCTGAGGAACTAAGGGTACAGAGTTGTCCATCCTCACTGGATAACCAGAAGGCTTGTTGGATGTTTGAAGACCTAGAAGGTAAAAGATGGAGGCAGGTGATATTATCTCAAATCCAAAGTATATAAAAAAGTGTAGTATTTTAGTATTGTAGTATTTGTCGCTACCTGGTCAAGTTATTGTTACTTCTACATTTTACAAGGCGAGTGTGAAATGAGATGTCATTACATTGAAGCAACAGGACAATAACATGTTGCTCTCTCACCCTGGATGGTTGGGGGGCAAACTATGAGTGTTTGCTGGAAGGGCTCGGTCTGGCCGCAGAGCTGTGTGGGTCTGGTCTGCAGAGGCACGCCCTGCTGGGTCAGGCCAGGGATGTTTATGGTGGCCTGCTGGTAGAGGCCCGGCTGGTAGTTCAGCAGCGGGACGTTACTGCTGAGGGACAGGGACTGGCCCCCCGTAGAGGCCATCTGTAAGATACGACATGCAGAAAACATTGTAATCAATGCTTGAAAAGACGAGTCGAGTTCAGCAAGAACGAGCAGGGGCCAAAACGCATGAACAACGATAAATCTCCCCTGTTCTACATCCACCTGCACATGCATGTAGAGCAGGGGTTCTCAAACTTTTTCAGACAAAGGACCACCTAACCAATAAAAAAACATTCACAGACCACCTAACTCCCCAAATATACAAAAACAATAGGCCTGCTTACCACTCCAACAGTATATTACACATTACAGGCTAATATTGAGCTTCATGTGACCTTCTCTACATCACTCGTTCACACATTAAATCAACAATACAAACACAACTACGGATTCTACAAGCATTTCATTCATATGTGATCTAAACGGTAAATGTTGATAGATTTTACACATCATATGAAACGTAGACTACATTTATTACTGAGTTCACGTCAAAATAAAACATTGCCTATTAAATAACTTACATTTTCTACAAAAATGCACCAAGTAACAGGACCTTCTCTCACTCTCACTCAAATAAATCTCAAAAACAAAGGGCTCCAGTGCTAAACAGTCCAACAGAATGAATTAAAGTAATATCCCCACTTTATCATTCATCATGTTTTAAGTTCTCACCTGATTGTGCTGGTTGAGTTGGCTACTGAAGGTGACAGTGAGGTTGGTGGCTGCACTTGGGGTATTGTTGCTGGCAAACATATTTTTCCCGTTCTCAAAGGCGCTGCATCTGCGTTTGCATATATCCATATTTTGGAAGCAGGACTTCACACTGTAAAATGAAACATTTTCAAAGAAATCGTCAAACCGGAAAAAAACAAAAATGGCGTCCTAAAAACTAACAGGCAATGCTGAACCACAGCCACCATCACCGTCGCAGTCCTACACTTACTGTGAGCTGTGAGGGAAGTGCAGCAGGTGCGTCATGGTAACAAAGGGGTGGTTCAGCGTCTTCATGGGCGTGATCCGCTTGTCTGCGTCTAGCGTCAGCATCTTCTTCAGCAGGTCTATGAACTCCCGCCTGTCAGCCTTCTCCGCCAAGATGTCCGTCCCCTCCAGGTTTGTCATGTTCACCTGCGGAGCGACAGGAAGTCAAACTGCATCCTGGGAAACGACATCGCGCCAACGTTCTGGTAATAGTAAAAAAGCTGCCTGACACACCAAATATTAATTTGCCTTTACGCACAGTGTCCCACCTTGTACCCAAAAAACAGTTCCTGCTAAAAGAAATATCCCTGAAAATGAAACGTCCTCACCTGCATCATATCATCCAGACAGTTGAAGATGTATTTTCTTGCCTCCTTTGACTTGATGCCCATCTCTGCCTCGTGCTCCGACGGTGTCTGCAGCAAAAAAAAACAAAAAAAAAAACCCACAGCAACACCTCAGTATATGTATCGCGCATATTCGTGATGATTTTTCCATTTGAAACAGCGCTGTCTTAGTAGCAATCTCAAAAGTATGTGCATATCGATTTGTGGCGTGATCAAACAAAGTGAAAAATATCAGACGGTGAAGAAAGATGTAGAAGTATGATGAGGATAAACACAGCGGTTTATGTGATTGATTGAGTATTGATGGATTAGTATAGACAAGCATGACGCTTCTTCCTACTCCGACATGAAATGTTTATGTTGCTTATTGAAAGTCTGTCGTATGTGTTCACTGTTACTTATTGGTCATTTTTGAAACATTCATGTTCAATTCAATCCGTCTCAGAAATCTCCACCTCTGCGGATTCACTCACTTTGAGTCTCCAGAGCGGGTAACTGGAGTCGGGGCCTCTGTTGAAAAAGCGGCTGGTCTTGGTTCCCGCACTCAGCAGGTACTCTGCAGGAAGGCCCTGGGTCTGGGAAATGTAACGAATCTGAGAGAGACAATTGAAAAAAAAAAAAAAAAAACGGAAGAAAGTCAGTTGCCGGCGTAAGTCAAATGTAAACCGTGTGACCTACAGTTGTGCTCAATAGCAGTTTATACAGATATCATCACCGGAGGGCGGGTTGTGAACGAGGTCTTGTTGGTTTACACAAAACCCTGCAGAACTTATGCACAAAATGCATAAGAAATGTTTTTCTTGTCAAACTGTCACGTGTCCATCAACATGTTTTGAAGACTGTTAAATGATTTTTAACTGACAAAAGTAATTCAATCAAAACCCACTTTCCACCTCGCCTGACACCTTCACAAAGCACATGTGGCCGTGGGGTGTGCTCTCGGCGCCGCCTGCTGGTGACCTGGTTCTGGTTCTCTTGCAGTAGGCTGAGTCCTGGAGGGTCGATGAGAGCGGCTCACGGCCACGCCACCCTGAACACGCCCGAACTCCTGCAATCTCGGAAGCTAAGCCGAGTGGGCCCGAACCAATACAGAGAAGTTGTGTTTCAAGCCGAGCATTTTTTCAAATAAACCGTTTCTTTCACTTACAGAGAAAGCGCTAAAAACCTGCGAAAAGGAATCGTTCGTCATTTTTGGGGACTACGCTTATTCCATGTCTTGCCGAGAGTTAGGCGAGGAGGTCGATCCCACTCTCGCACTATCGGTGCGTTCAATCTGAAGCTTCAGCCAGCAGCCGGTGAGATTAGCTCAGGATAGAGGCTGAAAACTGGGGGAGACGACTAGCATGGCTCGGTCCAAAAGTGAAGAAAAATACACGATAACAGCACCTCTAAATGATACATTATGTTGTCTGCTTGTTTTAAAGGGAAGCCCGAGGAATTTCATAACATTTGGCAAAAGTAATTACCTGTATCTTGATATATATACCTTATAGTAATTATTATTATTTCTGTAACTAGTTTGCTTGTTTTACCCTTGTGGATTCTCTTTGTGAGTTTATATGATATGTCGATATTAAGGAAATAGTCCCGCAGTATATAAGAGTATGTGGGAGTGCTGCAGCTCACCTGATCATACTCTGAGGCGCCCGGATAAAGGGGCCATCCCAAGAACAGCTCAGCAATGACACACCCCAGCGACCACATGTCGATGGCTTCACAGAAAGGAAGGCCCAGGATGATCTCCGGAGCTCTGGAACACATCACCGTTGGCAAATGACAGGATCACAGCAGGTCATTTACATATTATTCAAAGCTCTGACTGCGCAGCCCGGGCCGACGTGCTCACCTGTAGTACCGCGACTGCAGGTAGGTGGAGCAAACAGCTTTGGACACGTGGCTGGCGGAGCCGAAGTCAATGACTTTCACTCTGTACGGCTGCCTCAAAGGGTCCACCAACATGATGTTTTCAGGCTTCAGGTCGGCGTGGATCAGCCCCAGGCTCTTCAGCTTCATTAGTGCCGTGGCGACCTGCTGCAGAATCGGCCGTATGCACTTGAGCAGCAGCGGGCTGAACTTGCTGTGCTTCAGAAAGTCGTAAAGGTTCTGCTCCAGCATCTCGAACACAAGGCACGTGTGGTTCTTGTGCTGGAAACACTCGTACGAGCGGACAAAGTTGAACTCATCGGCGTTCTCTGTGCTCAGCCTGCTAAGGATGCTCACCTACAGGGAGGAGGGAGAGGAGGATGAACATGTTATTGTATTATAATGAAGAAAACACCAGCTAACTATGTTTCGTATTTCAACCCTTTGAACCCTTTTTAATCTGGTTACACTCGTATTTTTTATTTTATTTTTTTTTAACAGGCTCTTAGCCGATTCACCACACGTCTTAGCTAGGGAATATTATTTTCAGAAAAAGTTGGGCTGTTCCATGCGAGTTGTATTAAACATGATCTAGGACAGTTTCTGTAAAGCTGTTTGTTTAAGGCTTTTGCCTGTACGTCCACAGGTTTTTCAAAACAAGCTAGATATCCTGCATATGAAAGAGGAGAGTGTTAGTGTTAATCATTAAACCCAAATTCAGTGAACATGGTGTTATCTTGACTCTGCACAGAATTGTAATCGCCTCAACGTCAACTCAAGTTGCAAGCGAAGGAATCTTTCCCATCACCGCCATCCACCCCCCATATGACGTGAGCATAATGCTGCCAAACTTGATCATTATCAGTCTTTTTTCTGTGATTTCGAAGCGGATTAATGGACGTTTATCGGCTGCTAAGGTTAAAAGAATGAGAACAGCTTTCTGTCTGTCCACCCTGGAGTTTTTACTCTTTTCAACAAAAAAAAAAACACACTCACTTCAATTTGACCTTGCCGAGCATAAGAGGGGTGGTTCTTCAAAATCTTAATCGCCACTATCTCATTTGTGCCTCGCTTCCAGCATTTTGCCACCTGGCCGAAGGTGCCGCGTCCCAGGAACTCGAGCACCTCGTAGCTGTTGGACATTGAGCAGAGAATCTCATGCTGGACCAGCTGGTAGTCGCCCTCGCTGTGGGAGTTGCTGCTCTTCGTGGTAGAAGTGGAATGTGCTATGGACTGAGCCGTGGTGGTCCCCCCTCCACCACCCGTACGGTTTGTGACCACGGGGGCTGAGAGCTCCTCCAGGATCTGCACGCTGTCGCTGCTGTCCACCTCCTCGCTCTTCCGCTTCAAGCTGTACTGCTTGTGGTAGAGGTCGCACGGCTGGGAGGAGGACTCTGCATCCTTGACGCAACGGCTGGAGGAGGAGGATGAGGAGGAGGAGGGAGGTCCGCGAACGCTACCTGTGCTGTCGGCCGCCCGCACCACCGTCTGCTCCCGGGAGCCGGCTGTCGGCGGGTGCACCTGGTTGGAGTTGTACACTGGGTTGAAGTTGGAGGCAGAAGTGGAGGGTGCAGCGCCCTGGGTGGGGCTCTGCTGGTAGTAACCATTATCCCCCTGCTGGTTGGACGCATCCCAGGCAGGGTTCTCAACTTTGAGCCTCTTTGAACGAGAGTAGGCACTGGAGGATACGGAGGGAGAGGAGAACACCTGGAGCTGCGACGCCATGTCTGTGCATCAAAGATCAGCAGCGACTGTCAAAAAGACGTTTAAAAAGAAAAAAAAAACAGACTTAAGAGTTTATCATTTACTGATAATGATGCAGACAAGATATGAAATGGATCTAGATCCGCAACGATTAGTCAATCAATCGAGTAGTCGAAAAACAGAAAAAAATTATCAGTAACTATATTAATAATTAATCAACATTTAGGTCATTTCTGAAGCAAAAATGCCAAACATTTGAATATTCCATTTTCCTTGTCTTACATTAAGGTAAATTGAATGTTTGTGCGTTACTGTAACTCTGACAAAACAATTGATTAGATGATGTTGTAGGAAATTGTGAAGGTTATTTTTGTTTTGTTTTCTGATATTCAATAGACCGAATGGAAATTTGCTTAAACAATCAATTAGTAATCGGCACATTAATTGTTCAAAAAGAAATTTCATTTAAGACAGTGCTTCTTGAATTGTGGATGTTTCGGCTTTGTCTCTTTTTTGTTCAAGTTTGCATTTATGCTGCTACCACCATTTATAGTGGCCGAAGCTGGACATTTCACCATTTATCCATTACTTTCAACTATCCATTTTGACGTCTGCTTGCTTATTAACTAGTTATCACACACTCTTAATGGCAATAATCGGTGTACAGGTTGATTGGAGGCTTTGCTATTGACTTTCCTCCTCAGCATGAGTACATACTGTACATATACAACAGCTCTATTGGGTACAGTAGGATGGCTGAGAGGGCTACTCTATATTTTTTAAAGCTCTGTCATGCTTTTAGCTTTTAGAAAGTCCCATTTACAAATAGATGTTATTTTGTATGAAGGTTTTGCTTTGTACATGGATAAAAAAAAAGAAGAGAAAGCCGTACAATTGAAAGGGCAGAAAGAGACACAATTAACTCTGAGCAACAAGACAACAGCAACAACACGAAACTGGAAGCTCAGCATCAAAATGTGTGCAGATTTAAATAGCGACCTGTTTCAGTGTCAAGTGCGCAATAATGCCTAGAACGAGCTGGAATTAACAGGTGTGTTGCTTCAGCAAAGCCATTCTTAAATTGTCACATTAGAAATAGAAGGTTAGTCTAACTGGATCAGGGACTATCAGATGAAGAAATTATGGAGTGACTAAGAAGGTCTGTGGGTACTCCCCCAGGAAATTGAGAGCGTAAAACACTTCATTCCCTGCATTCTGGTGAATTTGTATGCATCCATTTATATTGGAAATGTCTTTATTTATGTAAAGGAATACACCAATTTCAGGCACCAGGTGACAATTGACAAATATTATGGAATATAATGCAATAAGGCTCTCAGGCATTCTGCATTGCCTTCAAATATTTATTCTCCTGTAGATCAACTTTTCTCATTTAATGTTATCCCTGCTGAGTCAACACACACATGAAGATATGATTTACTCTTCCGTCCGGAGTAACCTCTTTAAAATAAATATGTGGCATTAATTCACATTAATTCATTTTTAATTCATTTATAAACCCCTGGAAACCAATAGCTCATGTGTTTCAGAAAGATTTCTGCTCATGTTCAAAACTTTCCTCACATTCAAAACATATAATCCCACATATCTGAAATTTCGAGAACGAAGTCGTAATTCAATTACAATTAAGTCATAATATTTAAATGAATGAATTAACTAATTACCTCAGCTCTAGACCTATAAATGACTCTTATCTCTTGAGCCGAAACACACAACCTAACACACCTGTGACAGTGTATTCATGTGTGAGCTCCCACCATGTATACCTGCTACAGTAAACCCCACCTTGATCACACATTATTGGGATCAGGGTCTTGTTTTTTTTTTTTTTTTAATTTGCCCCTGCCTCTTCAAGTGTCAGTGAACGCCACTGCGATAAAAGGCAACTACTGTCTGATAAACTGTACCTATTCACGAGGGACTATACCTGTATTTGATGACTGAACACACCGACGCCGATCTGACATTTAAGGCCTCCTCATCATCATCACCTCCTCGGATAATCCAAAACACCGGGCTCTGTGTGGTGCTGCAGCGGATCAGCTGGAGCTGCCGGCCGCCTGCTGCTGGAGCTCCGACTGTAGCGGGATGGATGAGGGCTAAGCTAACAGCTAACGTTAGCTAGCTGCGAGCATCCGACTCACATCTGATTCGCATCCGCAGTCACATCGTGTGTCAAGCGAGCAAAATGTGCCTAGTGTCAATGGAAATGTCAGATAGTATCATTCTGAGCACTGACAGACCAGGCATTGCTCCATCATCATCATCATCATCATCATCATCATCATCACGGACTGTCCGTACTTTCTACCGAGACGACGTAAGTAACGGCGAGACGTAACGGACGTCAACGGCCGCAGTAACAGAGCCAAAGATCGTCGAGGATTTTATGACCCTCAAATTTACAAAACACAAAAAAAGAAAAAAAAAGTTATAAAACTGTCAAACTGTGCTGAACTCTTACATATTTTTTTCTTTTTAGAATCGTATATAATTAAAAAGTTTTTTAATTTTTTAAATCCCAATTCTATTTTTTGTATTATTATTATTATTATGCGTTTATTTATTTAAATTCATATTCTTATTTATCTGTGTTGAGTACATGTCTGCAATGTTTGCAGTTTTTCAATAAAGATTGAAAAAAAGATCGTCGATGATTCCTGATGTTTCACTCTTTACTTATACACTGGTCCACCGTTTAAATCTATTTAAGAAATATCTATTTTATTTAGTTAGGGTTGATATTATAAATATAATAAATCTGGAAAATGATACTCCAACTAAAACATTAGATCAACTAGTGTTAACTACTTCTCATGCAGGATGCCAGGTTTTACTATCTGATCTCACATTTCAACACAAGGGGGCGCTGTTGTTTCAGCTACATGGAGACATATATGTGGCCAAACCTAACAGAGATCTCTGAATGCATTATGTGTAAACACAGACAATGTTTATTTTTCATTCATCTTTCATGTGCATTCCTGTTCATTCAGATATATTAGCATTTTTGCTTCTACAGCATGTATACAGTAACATAAGCACTGCATTTCATAGTGGTACTGCAAAGTACAATTAAACAAAATATTACAAAGACTACACCAGCATAGTCAATGCAAAAAAACAACATTTCATAATAAAATAAACACCAAATAATACTGCGACTTCAAGGTTGTTGATGATGATAACTGATGATACGACACTCTTTATCCATACAACATAGCTGAATTCAAGTTTAAGTATGAAATATAATGGGAGTAAATGCATGCATTACACACACAGAAAAATGTATTTATGTAAAAAATAATAAAATAATTCCTTCAATGAATGTTGATCAGAACAATGAAACTGATGCAGCAAACAAATGAGTCATACATACAAAGTAAATAAACAAAACAAGTGCTTGGCATTTTATCCAAAAAGTTTAATCTAACACTGTACAAAAGCAATGCTTCATTTATTTCTAAAAAGCATTTAAGAGGAAAAGACCAGCAAATCCCCATTTCAAAATAAAATGTTGATCTAAGAACAGCACAAGACTCTTGCAGATATAATGCAGCTATTGTAAAAAAAATTGATAATAATGCACAACAGCTTAAAGAATTGCTGTGGTTTCTTCACTTTAATGCATTTAAAATGTGAATTTCTCCATGGAATAAATCAGACTGGGTAACTTATTTGATAACATATTATCCTTTTATATCAGGTTTTACTTGTGATGCTGAACTGATATAACCCCACTTGTGATTATACTGTATATGGAAAGTGGCTGTTGCACTTTTCAAGTACATGATTTTGTTCCTCCGCTTACTGGTGGACTACCTGAAGGAGTGTCGGAAGTGCACACTCCTTCGCTTAAGCTTCTCCGGGTTGTGGGAGGCCATGTGGGAAAATTCTCGGAAGATGTCGAGGTATGTGGCGTCTCCTGACGAAGAAAACAACGGGAAAATATTGTTGAAAAATGATGCCTGAGTATTTTCAACAGTCAAAACATCTTTTATATGAATACAAGCAATGAGGGGAAACAGAGAGCAGAGGAGTTCTGTGGAAGAAAAAGGCCCATGAATGGAAAAGGCAAAAGCAGGCTGAGGCACCATGAAGTTTCCCTCTTTCAACTTTCCAAATTCTGAGCTTTTACTTTCCTCGTGGCCATGGTAACCGCTGAATTCACAGGCATAACAAAAGCAGTTGAACTCTTTTGTGTCCCATGAGAGCTCCCAGGCTTGGCTAATTAAAAAAAAAAAAAAGAAAAAAGAAGGGGGGATTGAACATTCCTGGCTTTCCCTGTTTATGTGATGTGTGAGAAAGAGAAGGAGAGATCAAGTCTCATAGTAGATATAGCTTCTCGGTAACACTTTGTTTTAAGCCCATTTATTACTTCTAAGCAGTAAAAAATTTTTTTAAATAAATTTAAAGTATACATGGTTAATAAGACATTCTAATGTAGTTTTAAACATATAATGGCCCAGTCAATCTAACAAAGAAATAGTAATGTTTTAATACCCCCTGCATCATATATTAAAAGTAAACCTTCGTGGATTTAGTGGGATGTACTTTTTTCCAAGATCAAGAGCAAAGTTTCAATGTTTTAGATGCAGTCTGGGTAAAACGGTGTTAATATTTGTTGTCTTTTCCTATGTTTTTGGGGTCAGTCTTTCCAGTAAAACACTTTTTTCAGATAGTATATTCTAATGTCTTACACCTGCTATTTGGGGTAGAAATACCGCAACACCAAGTTGTTTAGACAACGGTTTCCACTTACAGTTTGTGTTAAAGTAGCAGTACAGTGTAGAAATACTCTGACATAAACATTTGAATGCATGACTTTTACTAAGTACCAGTACAAAAGTATTAGTATCAAAATATACTTAAAGTACCAAGCCTTTATTATGCAAAATGGCCCATTTCAGAACAATGCATAGTGTATTATAATTATTGATGCATTCATTTGTAAATCACTTTAATGTTGCAGCTGGTAAAAGTGGAGCTTATTTTACCTACTTTATATACTGCTGGGTATCTTGTGAAATCCCCCCCCCCTCGGGGATCAATAATGTTTTATCCTATTTTACTTGTTGATTGTATTTTTTTTTATATTAATCGGAATCTGTGAAGAAACTAGTAAATAAAAATACTCAAATAAATGTAGTGGAGTGATTACAGGCAAATGCTGAACTTTTTTACTCCACTACATTTATTTGATAAAGTGTTATACAAACCATTCAATAATATATATACAAATATATATGTATGCACTGCTTATAAATAAATTTATAAACAAAATATTCATTTCAAATTTAAAATGTTAATCTCTCTCTATGGATATTCAAACTTGTTATTCATAAGGATTTTACACAATAAATGCATGCTGTGAAAATCAGAGATATTTGATCCATTATTAGTGCACCAGCAGTGCAAGATGTTAGAAGTTTGTTAATGCTGTTAGACATAGTGAAAGGCTGTCAAAGCAAAGAAAAAAGAAGAAAGAAGCAAAGGGAGAGGTTAGGTTTTAGTCACATCTTCCATTTATTTCATTTTAGAAGACACGGGGAGGAGTTATTGAAAAAAAAAAAAAAAAAAGTCAAAACCAAACATAGGTAGCAGTGAGTGTTAATATGCACAGGTATAGTCAGAGACTCACGCTCTCTTACAATATTCAAAGAAGTTGTACAGTTCACAGTCAGAGACAGAAAGAAATACAAGTAAAAAAAATTGCATGTTAGAAGCAAGCAGTTAAAGTGTTAATTTTTTTTAGTTTATATACACACAACAGTCAGCAGACACGTCGTACTGTACAACACATAATCCTTCAATGGCTTGATGCAAATCATCGTTTGGTCAGTGATGACATCATCTAGTAAAATCTGTTAACTTTTGCAAGCTACCACACTAAGTACTGCACGCAATAAGAAAAGGCTGGATTTTCAAAGTGCTTTGAATCTTTCACTGACAAGCAAGAAGGGGAAGTGAGCTGATCTTTCTGTCGGCGCTACGTCCTTTAAAAAAAATAAAAATAATAATAATTCACAGACCTGTGTGTGTCTTGGCGAACTTAAGTTAGGGACTGTATGAAAATGATTGGGGGTAAAGGGTCTGAAAAGGGGGTTGTGTGTTTTCTTTTTGCTGGTCTTTTAAAATTCAATAAAAAAATGTTTGTGGCGAAATCCATTACTTTCAATGGAATCACAGCATTTGGTGGATTCACTTTCAGGAGAAATGCGTTCTCGCAAATACCTCCGCTTGAGGTCAACTTGACCTCGTGAATTGATCCCGTTGACCAATAGAAAGCCGTGTCGACCATGCTCAAAACTTTTATCTTATTAGCTGTGTTGCACCATGAACTCTTATTTAACCTCCTCTGTTAGAATGTAAACTTATGAGACAGGATGGTACAATTACGTCTTTTGAATAAAGTGTGTGAACTTGTTCCATTAGCGACCGAGCTATCGAGCTGCTAAGTGACAGATAGCGAGAGAGATAGAGACAGTTCAGAGAAAATAGAAAGAAGCTCAGTGAGCTATTGTGACTAACTGCCCCTCGCCTGTTAGCGGTTAGCTCTCCACAGCTACCAGGAGGTGTCAAGTCAAGTACAGGGTCTAGATTAAATATGAATAGCCCTGGGCAGGGTCTTGCTTTCTCAACCACCGGAATAATTTTCATACAGTCCCTTTGGAAATTGTAAAAGAAGAAGAAGGAAAAAAAAACTGTCTGTTGTCTTTGGTTTGAACTAAACCCCAACAGTCCATAGCATCTGGTAAAGACGAGCAACATCTTTTGGGGGGGGGGGGGTATTTTTTTCCATAGGCTAATTTTACAACATGTGAAAACCGCAGTGGCCAGTCTCATACGAGGCTGTTCAATGCTTCAACTGGATCACTGCCATTTACTGCGAGCTCCCAAGAGAGTCAAACAAAAAAGTACTCGTCAGGCCCGACGTCATTTCAGAGCATAAACGAGATGATTCAATACAGTTTTGGGCACCAGCCAGTCTGCCATGTTCATTGTCATCAATCTTTTTTTGAACTAACCAGCCAATGGAAGACAGTGGGAGAGGGGTGCTTAGTCCGTTTGCATCCATTGTATGTCATGAATGTCATTCCATGCACTATTGTCATGATTTGGCAGTATATAATATGGACATCAACATTATTCAACAATATTAAATGTCAAATATTCACATAAACTGGGCACATAAGTAAACAAAAGCAACAGGGTTTAGGAATATTTGGGCAACAGCCACCCATGCATTATAAACAAAGAACAAATCTAATATAGGCCTAATCGTGATACAGTAGAACACCATAAACAAACATTTTAACATAGAAATAGTGTATATACAGAAATACATGTTAGTTAAGTGTGATTTATCAAAAATGTCCATTTTCCACTGCAGTTTGTCCTGCAGAATTACTCTGAGAGATTATATATAACTGTAGTGAATTGGCTCACTTTCCCATAATGAGAATATAATACTGGCGCTACGTGTGTGAGTGCTCAGCAAAATAAGATCTAACAAAATATATCCAGCTTAAAAAAATACCATCTGCATTGTTGTTAAACATAATACAAAAAAATACAGATTATCTGTACGGAATGAATCATTGCACTATTGCTCTGGACGCTTTGTCATGAATAAAAACAAAAAGCATTCGAACTTATTCCGAAAAAAATTCAAATTAAAAAAAAGGAAGGAAAGCACAACCACATAAGAGCAAAAACTAAAAATCACTGTTGGTACGAAAAAGTGCATAATTTCGCTTTTAATTGAACATAAAAGCTTCGCTTTGATCAGTCTCTCGATCAATACAGAGAAAAGATGCTTCTTCTGTGATCATTTACTCTGTCGCGGTTATCGCAACCTCACAGTTTCCCCTCACAACGGTCACACTGTAGATACAAGAAGAGCTCCACCTCCATTTTATCGTACGTGCACGGAGGACAGATCCTCGGGTTATTAAAAAAAGAACAGTCAGATCAGAGTTAATTGACCATGAACAGGCAAGTTGAATTGGCTGCACCATTCTGTACGTGACAATTTGACACTATTACCATCTGCGCTGCAAATACTGCGCAGAGTTACCAAGTGGGACTAGCTGCTGGTTCCAGAAGTAATCTTTCCTATTCTGTAATCCCATTTAAAAAAAATTTCTTTACACAATATCCCCTATATAGGTTAAAGTATGACCACAAGTTTTAATTATCTCTACAACGTTTCTGAGAAATCATGGGACGGCTCTAAATACTACAATACCCACGAGCCCCGGCCACCGTTGACATTGAGAAGAATCCAGCAAAAAGACACAAATCAGAGCTGCAGTCGTAGAAACAAAAACGCATCGTTGAAGTTGGGAACAAAATTACGGCCATAGCAACTGAATTTACCCAAAAGTGCTCAAGAAATAAAAGTGAGCTAAAATATCTGAAATGAAGCTTTGTGATTTGACGTTTCTTGAGTGGTTAACTTTGACCCACAAAGTCCTTATGTACACACTTTTTTTTTTATATTATTATTATTTATTTATTTATTTTTTTAAATCAAAGAACCATCGTTCTTTTCATGCAGTTTTTTATCTTCTGTACTGATGATTTTACCAGGAGAGTTTCATGCTGAGCCAAACTGCAAGAAGTGGCCACGTAACATCGTCTATGGGAAAAAAATAATTAATGGGACTTTTGGGACGAAATAGATACAGGCTACAATAACAACTCGGTCACATAATGAAATTAAACGTGGAATCGTTGGGACAAACGAGCTGTGGCAGGTCTTTGGTTCAGAGCACCCTGTACCCTCGAAAAAACCTCCAAATAAAAAAAGGGCAAAGTTGTTCCCAAATACACTGCTGATGACTGTATTGGCGGTCTATTGATTGACAGTAGTGCTGCTGGATACATTATTATTATTATTTTTATTTTTTTAAGTGTCTAACCCTTCCCCGGCAGGGATTTTCTCAACTCTGCTGCGATTATGATTTTGGCAACAGTCAGGCAAAGTCAGCTGATCAAATCTGACATCATTGAAAGGAGGTTAATACTGAGTTCTTGTGTGATCCTGAGCGAGGAGCTGAATGCTGCGGTCTAAAGTCAGCAGACTGTGCTGGGGAGAGGAACACTCAAATGATTCTGACGTAGAGAAGAAGTTAATCTGGTCGCGAGGAAACGACACGTCTCTCTCTCTCCGTCAGTAATGTGTCTACTGGCACCCCCTGCACTGCTTTTACACTGTAGTTTAAAACTGACTGGACTTGATTCTAGCACTCTGCTATAGTGAGACAGATAAACTCCTGAATGCACTTCTTATACTGTTGCTCAGTGGGGCTGCTGATTGGGTATTGACCTGGCTGTCCGAAGGGTCCCTCCGACTCCCGCATCTCCTCGTTCATCCTGGCCAGACGCAGCCTGAGGGAAAGAAGGAAGGAGGTGTTGAAAATTCACCAAAGCTGGAGAGTAAAAAAAAACAAATGCATAGAAATTATGTGCATAAATGAACATACAGTGTGACTATATCTGCATTGGCTTGCTGTACAGCTATACTCAAAGGGTCGTGGCCGTCCTCATCCCCGTCGTTCTGCGTAGCTCCACGTTTTAGGAATAAACACACCTGCCTGGAAATACCAGAGAAACTCAAAATCAATCACAGCAAACGCACATCCAATAAGATCATTTTCAAAAGTTCTTGGCTACATACGTCTAGATCAGGAACTGATTCAAAAGAGGCAGCTGCAGACAATGAGGCTTATCCAAGAACTAGTTCTCGTATTCTCATGCCAAATCTCTAGTTTGCTTGTACGAGTGCTCCAAGTCGGATTCACAAAACTCTCTTAACTGCACGAACCGGTCGCAAAATGCTGGTTTCAGCCGGATGAATGTCACATGTCGCTGAGGAGGTTTGATCACGAGCGTAATCTGCGCTCCTGAAATTGCGATATCAAGCAGCCTGCTCCGCTCGTGGGCAAGTTTCCTTCACAAAAACGTAAGAGAAGAATTTCACACGACAGAGCTTCTAGTGTGACTCGGCTGACAAAAACATAACACGCTTGGCAGAAGTCGTATTTAAGGACCCAAAAATAATTAGAAAAGCAAAGAGTGGACGCGAGTCACGGAGATATTGGGCGAGATAATATTATATCCTACAGTAGGTGATGTCACACTGTCGATGCTGCAACAGAGGATGATACTGGGACCTTCATAGAGACTCTGAGGCAGTTTAGAGAACATTTTCCAACAAACTACTAAACTGTCTAAAATTTGCTGTCCTGAAAAAAGCCCCCAAAAATAATAAAATCTTCTCTTCTCAGTAGATTGAGAAGCCATGATGATGATAAAAAGGGTGAAGAGCATATTCATTTTGATCTAAGATTGTTTTAGTTATTTATAATATCTTATTTTAGTGGATTTCGAAAAGAAAAAAGAAAAGATAACCCTTTGTTGATACCAAAAAAGGGAAATGCAGGTGTTGCAGCAGCACAAGGACAGAAATAAGATACACAAATAATAATAAAAAATATCTAAGGGGTATATAAAACAGAATTAACAATAGAAGTAAAAGAATAACAAATAGAAAAGAGCAATTAAAGTCAGAATTACAAGGCAGAGTGGGATTAGTAGCAGCGAAGTCAGCAAGGTATAATATATGTAAATGGCGTACAATTTAAATTCTAAATTAATTCAGAATAAGGCATTATAATTTTGAAATCAAGCAAGTGTGTGAAGGGAGGCAGACCACGCCACGAGAACATTGGTGAATCCCAGTATTATATACAGAGTATTTCTTGCACAAAGCCCATTCTGGCTAGGGCTGGGCAATATATCGATATTATATACATCTTAGATTTCGTTAAATGGCGTTCGTGTCGTCTTTTCCTGGTTTCAAAAGCTGCATTACATTAAAGTGATGCAATATTCTTAAATGACCAAAGTGTTCTAGCTGTTGTAGTTTTTGCCTTCACCCACTTAGTCATTATATCCACATTACTGATGGTTATTTAGAAAAAAATCTCATTGTGTAAATATTTTGAGAAAGCACCAATAGTCAACCCTACAATATCGAGATATTTAGTTTCCTCCTCATCGCCCAGCCCTAATTGTGCCTTCAATAAAGCACGTTTTGCTGAAATGAAAGGGAAACTATGCGAGATGTGGTCACAAACGCTACAAATGCAGCCCACAGTAAACAGCTACTTTGTGCCTCGTGACTCACCCCGTGTGGCCCAGATATGTGGCATGATGCAGCGGGCCCCTCCCTCTCGCGTCCCGTTGGTTGACATCAGCAGCGTTCTGGAGCAGGAACTCGCAGGCGATCAGTGAACCCTAAAATAAAGTAACAACACCAGTTTGCTCGACGCTGACAACTAAATATTGACTTTGGGGGTAAAAGACAGGAAAAAAAAAAAGGATATTCACACATTCCCAGAGCTTTTTTCTGGTCATTTATTGGGATCGGGATCTGGGATTGATCTTTTTTATGTCATGAATAATTGAATGATATTTTGTCTGAATGAACTTCATTCAACTTCTGGCTGGTGTTAACTCTACATCAACACACATTGTGTCAATTAGTGTCAAAGTTATGAGTCTTATCCTGCATTTTACTTGCACCATAATAGCTCTTGCACTATTTTATTTTATTTTTAAGGTCTTAAGTATACTGTATGTATCATTGTTGATGGAGCCTGGGACTTAAGGTTTCCATTGACAAAAACTACGCTGTAGCTGTTGTGCATATAACAATAAAGCCTTTGAATCTTTGACCACAACATTTGCATGAGGCGTTTCATTTAAAGGGTTACTGCGACACTTTATTATTGTACTTCCATAGAGCCCAGGGAGGTTGAAATATCCTGACCTTTTGTCTCCAATGGTTCAAGCTCTAAAAGTACTGGATCCTACATTTCCCATAATGCAGCTTGACTTTAGACCACAACATGTTTTACCGACCGGTAAAAGCCAACAAACTTCTACCAGGTTGAGAGTTGCTCATAACTGACCTTCATGTCTTTAAGACCTTTAAGTCGTTTTTGTTCCGTTACTAAAACATTACCTGAGAAGCACAGACTGATGCTTTCTATGCGACTAATTTCTGTCGCCGCTCAGTCGTCTGACTCACCCCGATCACGGCCTGTATGAGGGGCGTCTTTCCTTCGTCCTCTTCGTTGACCAAATTGACATCCCCCCCGTGGGCTAGTGCTTCAGCCATGACGGGCAGGTTGCGGGCTTTCGAGGCTTTGCAGAGCAGCGCTCCGGGATGAAGGTCCCTGATGTCCTCCGGGTCGGACGTCTCCGGCTCAGCCTCCAGCTCAGCTTCACCACTCGAGTCCTCGGACACCTCACACTCTGAGGACAGGATAAGGAGACTGAGAATTCATGTGACATTTATTTCTGTAATTTCACACTGTAATAGCTAATGGATCCTCTCTGTCACACTTCAGTTTTCCTGTATCCAGTTGTATCCTTTATTTATTTTATTTCATTTTATTTGACATCAGTTTTATCAGTTAACAATACAATGATACAATTAAAAATCAATATTTCAAACGAAACATTTACATAGGAAATTATATATAAAAGCAAATATAAAAGAAAATGAGAAAAAAAACAAACATGAAACATGCCGTGGGTCAACGTAAATAAAAAGAAAGGAACTTAAGTAAAAACATAAAATTTGGAGCACAGTCTCAGTTTTTTTGCTGAAGTTATTGGCTTAATTTAAAGCTCCCTTTCTTGTGAGGTTTTTCTTTAGCATATTTATATTTATGAATGTAAAACAATGCAACAAATGTAATGAGATCGAGTAGAAAATACTGTTTTTCATATATTGTGTTCAACCTAAAAAAAAACAAAGAAAAAAAAAACATTTTCCAGTTCAAGTTCAAAATCATAGATGATATTATCCAAGATAAATATAAAAATACCTTGCCACAGTTTACAAGTATATGTAAATATCAAGAACAGATGGACAATAGTTTCACTTTGGGAATCACATAGAACAGCTTAAATCAATAAAAAAAAAAATGTATTCTAGAAAAAAGGACCTAATCGGATAACATTGTTGAATGACCTTTAAATCAAACTTCCTTAAACCTATTTCCCAAACTTTTTTTTCCCAGCATATTAATAATATTAATATGCTTACTGAAATACGATATTCTATTGAAATAGGGAAAAGGGTTAAAGCACTTTTCCTATAGGTGAGTCAGCGACATCAGTAAAAGGAGCGTCTAAACAGAAGCTGTTAGAAAACCCTTCATAGCCATCTGTTACACATTCCTCCGCTGGACTCACCCTCTGTGACGCTGTCCACCACTGAGCCAAACACCAGGATGTCCGTGCTGCCATCTGTGCTGCCTCCCAACCCGCTGTCACTGCTTAGGCCTGCCGGACCGGGAGACGCCAGAACATGGACACATTAGTTACAGCTGTCTCTTTCTGGCTGGTCAATATTGTTTATAAAAAAAAAAAAGGCACAGAATCAAGCAAGCAAGAGTAAAAATAAACAGAGACTAGTACGGACGCACAAGCTCCAAGCATCTAATTGTATATAGTTAAAGGCTTAAGTATCTTGTGAACAGTGAATACATTTTTTATTTTTTTTTTCAGAGCAGCAAATTAGTGAGTCGCTTACTTCGAGGCCCAGATCCTGTGTCAAAGTAGGAGAAGAGAGAGTCCAGCTCGTCAGGACAAAAGAGGGAGTCTCGTCTGAACTTAGCAGCTGCTGCGAGACAAACACAGGTAACTGGTGAGGACATAATGTCTAACACAGTGGAGTGCAGTTGTTGGTTCGATCCCTGGCCTCCGCGGTCAGCATGTCGAAGTGTCCTTGGGTAAGATACTGAATCCCAAATTGCTTCCGTGTGTGTGTGAATGCTAATGTATTGTAAAGCGCTTTGAGTGATCACAAATATTGGAAATAGCGCTATATAAATGCAGTCAATTTACCATTTAATTGACCTAAACATTTGACAAACACTGCTGTTCTGAAGGTATTTCCACTTTGTAGTCTCTCCCTCCTCAACCCCCCCATTCAATTGTCCCTCCCAGTTTGAAAACCTCGGATCCATACCAATGTAAAAAGGAAAACAGAAATTTTACAATGTGGTTCATGTTGTACGGATTGAGCTAGGAGATACATGATGTCATTTCTGACTAGGTAAATCAGACACAAACTGGAGCAAAAAGGCAAAAATTTCAAACCCATCTTAACTGAAAAAAAAAACGAATGCGCCACATCACTTGAAAGCTCCATTCCTACCAGACACCAGCCCAGACAGAGATCCACTGAAGTACCTGAGGAGAGGGTGGACGGGGAGATGCTTCCAGGGTCTTGTCGGTATCTTCGCCGGGTTTTAGGAACCGTGGTGGCACTGTTGTGTCTCCGACACTTCTTCACGCTCCACCGCCGCTCAGACTTCCTCTCTCCATTGATGAGTATCTCTGTGGAGCCCAGCTTCTTCAGGAATTTCTTCTCCACGTACTTTGCTTTAATCCAAGCCTCCTTCTCCTGCCTGCAACGGACCCCGCAACATTATGAGTGTTGTAGTGCTCAAAACTTACAGGTTTCATCTGACTGGATTTAGCCATATGTTTTTATGAATTCCCACCTTGAACTGGACGGTAATGGTTTCTTTAGACCTTGTTCTTGGTATGAGCCTTCATAGATGTGGTTGATGACACTGTTTCCAAGCTCACACATTAACTACAAGGCAAAGACAAAGAGACATGACATTAAAAGGCTGAACTTAAAAGGAATAGTTCCAACATTTTGGGAAATATGCTTATTTGCCCCCCTCCGAGAACCATCACCTTACCGTGGTGGAGGGGTCACAAATCCCCGGCTGAGTGCCGTTACGTTGGAGTTCACCCCGGTAGACGAGAGGGTCGCCTCCCTACGCCTACGGGTTATGGGGGGGAAAACTCTGACTGTTGTCTGTGCATATGCACCGAACAGCAGTTCAGAGTATTCGGCCTTCTTGGAGACCCTGAATGGAGTCCTGTTGGGGGCTCCAGTAGGGGACTCCATAGTTCTACTGGGAGACTTCAACGCGCATGTGGGCAGCGATGGAGACACCTGGAGAGGCGTGATTGGGAGGAACGGCCTCCCTGATCTCAACCCGAGTGGTTGTTTGTTATTGGACTTCTGTGCTAGACATGGGCTGTCCATAACAAACACCATGTTCGAACATAAGGATGCTCATAAGTGTACATGGTACCAGAGCACCTTAGGCCGAAGATCGATGATCGATTTTGTAATCGTATCATCTGATCTGAGGCCGTATGTTTTGGACACTCGGGTAAAGAGAGGGGCGGAGCTGTCAACTGATCACCATCTGGTGGTGAGTTGGGTCAGGGGGTGGGGGAAGAGTCTGGACAGACCTGGTAAGCCCAAACGGGTAGTGCGGGTGAACTGGGAACGTCTGGAGGAGGCCCATACCCAAGAGACCTTTAACTCACACCTCCGGCGGAGTTTCTCTGGCATCCCTGTGGAGGTTGGGGGCATTGAGCCTGAGTGGTCAATGTTCAAAGTTTCCATTGCTGAAGCTGCAGCGGGAGCCTGCGGCCTCAAGGTCTTAGGTGCCTCAAGGGGCGGTAACCCTCGAACACCGTGGTGGACCGCGGTGGTCAGGGAAGCCGTCCGACTGAAGAAGGAGTCCTTCCGAGATATGTTATCACGGGGGACTCCAGAGGCGGTTGCAAGGTACCGACAGGCCCGAAGGGCAGCGGCCTCGGCTGTGACAGAGGCAAAGCAGCGGGTGTGGGAGGAGTTCGGAGAAGCCATGGAGAAGGACTTTCGGTCGGCACCAAAGTGCTTCTGGCGTACTGTCCGGCACCTCAGGAGGGGTAAGCGGGGGACCATCCAAGCTGTTTACAGCAGGGATGGAACACTGTTGACCTCAACTGAGGAGGTACTCGGGCGGTGGAAGGAGCATTTTGAGGAACTCCTCAATCCCACTAATACGCCCTCTTTGATAGAGGCAGGGCTGGAAGATTATGGGGGATCATCAGCAATTTCCCTGGTGGAAGTTACTGAGGTAGTCAAACAACTCCACAGTGGCAAGGCCCCGGGGATTGATGAGATCCGTCCAGAAATGTTGAAGGCTTTGGGTGTGGAGGGGCTGTCGTGGCTGACACGTCTCTTCAACATTGCGTGGAAGTCGGGAACAGTGCCTAAGGAGTGGCAGACCGGGGTGGTGGTTCCCCTGTTTAAAAAGGGGGACCAGAGAGTGTGTGCCAATTACAGGGGTATCACACTGCTCAGCCTCCCGGGTAAAGTCTACTCCAAGGTGCTGGAAAGGAGGGTTCGGCCGATAGTCGAACCTCAGATTGAAGAGGAACAATGCGGATTCCGTTCTGGCCGTGGAACAACGGACCAGCTCTTCACTCTCACAAGGATCCTGGAGGGGGCCTGGGAGTATGCCCATCCGGTTTACATGTGTTTTGTGGACCTGGAGAAGGCGTATGACCGGGTCCCCCGGGAGATACTGTGGGAGGTGCTTCGGGAGTATGGGGTGAGGGGGGCGCTTTTGAGGGCCATCCAATCCCTGTACGCCCAAAGCAAGAGTTGTGTCCGGGTTCTCGGCAGTAAGTCGGACTCGTTCCCGGTGGGTGTTGGCCTCCGCCAGGGCTGCGCTTTGTCACCAATCCTGTTTGTGGTATTCATGGACAGGATATCGAGGCGTAGTCGGGGGGAGGAGGGGTTGCAGTTTGGTGGGCTGCTCTTTGCAGACGATGTGGTCCTGATGGCATCATCAGCCTGTGACCTTCAGCACTCACTGGATCGGTTCGCAGCCGAGTGTGAAGCGGTTGGAATGAGGATCAGCACCTCAAAATCTGAGGCCATGGTTCTCAGCAGGAAACCGGTGGATTGTCTACTCCGGGTAGGGAATGAGTCCTTACCCCAAGTGAAGGAGTTCAAGTACCTAGGGGTCTTGTTCACGAGTGAGGGGAAAATGGAGCGGGAGATGGGCCGGAGAATCGGAGCAGCGGGCGCGGTATTGCACTCGCTTTACCGCACCGTTGTGACGAAAAGAGAGCTGAGCCAGAAGGCAAAGCTCTCGATCTACCGGTCTATCTTCGTTCCTACTCTCACCTATGGTCATGAAGGTTGGGTCATGACCGAAAGGACGAGATCGCGGGTACAAGCGGCCGAAATGGGTTTTCTCAGAAGGGTGGCTGGCTTCTCCCTTAGAGATAGGGTGAGGAGTTCAGTCATCCGAGAGAAGCTCGGAGTAGAACCGCTGCTCCTTTGCGTAGAAAGGAGCCAGTTGAGGTGGTTCGGGCATCTGGTAAGGATGCCCCCTGGGCGCCTCCCTAGGGAGGTGTTCCAGGCACAGCCAGCTGGGAGGAGACCACGGGGAAGACCCAGGACGAGGTGGAGAGATTATATCTCCACACTGGCCTGGGAACGCCTCGGGGTCCCCCAGTCAGAGTTGGCCAATGTGGCCCGGGAAAGGGAAGTTTGGGGCCCCCTGCTGGAGCTGTTGCCCCCGCGACCCGACCCCGGATAAGCGGTGGAAAATGGATGGATGGATGCTTATTTGCTTTTTTTGCAGAACGTTACATGGGAAGATCGATAATCTCGACATATGGAGCTGAAGCCAGAAGACGCTTAGCTTAGGTTAAATACTCGAAACAGGGGGAAACAGTCAGCCTGGCTCTGTCCAACGGTAAAAAAATATACCAGTTTTTATGCTAAGCTAACTGTCTCCCCTTAAATAAGCGCATTTCCCAAAATGTCAGACTATTCCTTTATCAATTGTGTAACGACTTAGCAACAATAACTGCGTCATTCTTGCCCGACGCTGCTGAAACAAACTGTACCTTTAATAATTCTGGTTCCCATGAGTCCAGTGTGAGTGAGCGAACCTTCGAACAGTGAACTCCGAGGCTCCTGCAGAAAGAATATATTTCATGTAAAAATAAAAAAAACAAAAACAGACCATAGTTTATGTTCTGCAGTCAAACAATTTAGAGGTGAAAGTGAAGTAACTGTACTTTGTTGTGACTTTGAGGCAACAGATGGCTGCCCACACAAAGAAACAAGAGTAGATACATTAATAATATAGGAAAATTGCAATAATAATATGAAAAGATTCTATTAAAAAGACCAGAAGTCTTGTACTCATTTTTATAGTATTTGTATTGTAATCTTCATCCATTCTATAGTTATGTTATGATTTTTGTAATAATTTTATTTTGTGTTTAATTTACTCTCACTATGTTTATGTTATGCATCAATACACCAAAGCAAATTCCTCGTATGTGAAAACCTACAGGGCACTGAATCGGATTCTGATTCTAGTTTATATTCTTTTACTAGAAAAGAGGACGTTTAACAAATGAATCATACACTATGGTGACCGGGTCTGAATAGCTGCGAGGATCTAACATCACAAGAGTTTAATCCTGAGGGAAATGAGGTGCCGCTCCTAATGTCATGCAAATAACCGAGTTCCACAGATGAAGCTGTCTGGTATCCTGGCAACAGTGGCGCACAAGAAAAGAAAAACAAAAAAAAAAAAAAAAAAAACTGATACTGTGTTTGTCCTTCTCGTCGCCCTGCGTTGTAACAAGATGTCTGATCTCACTGCGAGACGACGAGAGGGAACATGAATATTCAACAGGTGGGAACACACAGGGATGAGGTTTGAGATTACATCAGCGGTGATAATTGCAACTTCAAAATAAGACACACACACACCCGCATATTTTTCCCAACAGGGAGCTTGAAAACTAACATCAGTGAGCGTGACGTAACAGAACACGAGGTCTGGATGAGGACGTTCACCAGGATCTGGCACCGAATTAAACTATTCAGTGGCTTGTTCTTTTATCTTCTCACTTCACCTCCCTCAATAAAAAACTCTCAATCAAAGCCTGATCCAATAAGCAACGTGCCACAATCCCTTCAGCAGTGTGTGTGTGTGTGTGTGTGTGTGTGTGTGTGTGTGTGTGTGTG